>JAOWCC010000936.1:64249779-64492072 GCA_030867875.1 Actinernus sp. WN-2022
AAATGGTACGGCCGCAACGGAACTAGAAATTTAACACCTAAATGGTACGGCCCAGCACCCCTGTCACTTACCACCCCCCCCCCCCCCCCCCCCCCCCCCCCCCCCCCGGGTGGTACACAGACAGACAGACATTTTTTGACAGACATTTACACATATGGTACACATTACACATATGGTACGCGTACGCCATGTCAAAAGTGAACACAAGAGAAAGAGTAATAATTGGAACTTTAAAGGCGATTTTCCAAACTCTAAACTCGAGAAACCTCAACGTTCTATACATAAAAATGCTGGAAATGTATTCTCTTGTTTGAATCTGACGGTAAGACCTGTAAGAAGTCAGTCCCAAGCATGCGGACGGAAATCGGAAGTGATACCGTGTTAAATTACATCACAGGTAGCCTAAGCTTTACAACTGCTGTTAAATATTATACAGATCCCAGAGAGTATACAACTGTAAGCTAAGATCGAACGTAAAGAAACATAGCTTATATAGACGGCTAAAATGCTCTAGTGACTTCTCGTAGCACTGACTATAGAGCATTTCTTGCTGTGAATGGTAAACACTCACAAAAAAAACCACGTTAAGTCTGGCGTCCCACAAGGGTCAGTGCTAGGCCCTGTTTATTCCTATACTGTACTGATAAACGACTTATTACAGCTTAGACTCGACAGTTCGTTTGTTTGCAGATGATACACTGTTCTACCTTGCCATTTAATCACATTGTGATCAGTAATGACACCCTCGAAAGTGACTTAAACAAACTCGAAATGTGAGAGACAAAATTGCTCATGGCGGTTATAATTAAATGCTGACAAATGTCATGTTTGACGGGGTTACTTGCAAACGGGCTCCTTGTCCATGACTATACTCTGCATGGCAAACGCCTCAAAATGGTGGATTCTGGTGTATCTTGGAGTGACATTCACACCAGTCTTCCAGTGGTACTGCCATATTTCGAATATGATCACCAATAAAGGAAATCGAAGCTTGGCTTCCTGAAAAGGAACCTCCGATTAAATTCACCCACCCTTAAATATGTGGCCTACAAGAGCTTGGTTCGACCAATCAGTTGTGGAATACTCATCTACGGTCTGGATCCACATAAAAGAGAGAACATTGACAAACTTGAAATGGTGCATGCACGTTTTGCTCTAAATCGTTACCACAACACTTCAGTGTCTGTCGAATGTTGAATGAACTTGAACGGGCCGGGACCCTCGACATCAGAAGGAAAAAGAGCAGACTGACTATGCTATATATATATAAGAATCCATAATGGCCTAGTTGATGTTGAAATTGAGAGAAATATCTTACCCAAATGTCTCAGTAATTTATTTATTTTCATTCAGTTTATTTGTCTGTTTATTTATACTGTTTATTTATGACCGCGGACCAAGCTTGAACCTTTATAGATGTAAACAATAATAACAATAACAGCCCAAGCTTGAGATCTGTATAATATTTAACAGCAATATTAAGATAATTGCGATTATATAATGATTCGCACATATATTACATCCCCTTTTTCCTGAGATAAACTGAAAATGAAACACTTACAATTAATGTGATTGGAATACGTGTGTGTCTAATAGTTCAGTTCTTAACTAACCTTGAAGATAACTATTTCAGTGTGCTGATTGCTACATATAATGAGTAAATAAGAATGAGTGTTCAGTCTTTGTATTTCGGATTTTGGTTTTGATAATTCGGCCATAATCGACTGACACGTTGACTGCTGCCATTGCGCATGTTGGCCAGATAATGGTGGGCTCCTCATTTATCTGATGTTTCCTGAGTTGTCAGGTTCCTGGAGTAGCGTCAGGTTCTTCCATGTTCAGGAGTGGTACCAGTGGATCCTCTTGGGTCTTTATCAGATGTTTCCGATTTCGTCGGTATACTCTGCACCATCCTCTGTTTTGACCACATAACTCATGCGTGTTATGCTTAGCAGTCACAATTGCAGGTTGCCAGTCTGCAGGTTCCTTCATTCTGACTATGTCACCCCTTACAATGGGTATATAGTTGTTCTTAGCCTCCGGCTCATTAGTGCTTCTACCGGGCTTACTCCCTCGATACAGGCCGGGTCGTGTTGCGATAATCCAGAAGTGCAAGATATGGATCTTGATCACTCTCGCTACGCTTCTGTAGCAGTCGCTTGACAGTCTGTACAGTCTTTTTATGAAGACCACCAGACCTGAGAGGTACTTTTGCTGATTGTTGTTTGTACAAACCATGGCCTTCTGCAAACTCCTTGTACTCTCTCGCTGAGTATTGAGAGCACAACTTCCTCAGGAATACCTATATCTGCTGAAGAATGATTTGGTCTTAGCTATGACCGTTTTGGCACGAATGTCCCGTATCTCTGCAACTTCTGGGTAGCGGCTGTAGTAGTCTATTACGATTAGGTACATGAGCTCACCCTTTCCAGTCGAATAAGTCGGTGCCAACTCGTTGCCATGGGCGACTTGGAAGCCGGTGTGGCTGTATGGGCTCTTGATGATTGGCTCTTCTGTATTGCACTTGTAGGCATTTCGATAAAATGTCCTCAATTTGTGCGTTCATGCCAGGCCAAAATATACCCTGTCTTGCTAGACGCTTAGTCTTCTCGATTTCCTGATGCGAGGAGTGTACACAGCTTCCTTAGCGTGTCATAATGCAGTTTAGGTGGAATAAGAATGTTGTGTTCATTGTAAAAACTCACCGTCCTGCTCCGGCAGCTCTTCATCTTGTCTGAACATGTGATCTTCTCCGATTTCCGTGGCTGACTTGTTGTTTGTTTTTAGGCCAGCAGGTGTGGATCTCTGCTGAATGAACATCTGCATTGTCTCGTCGCGTAGCTCTCCTGTTACATGAGGTGGATGGACTTTTCCGCCTCTATATTTTTCTCAAATTGTTCCTCAGTCACTTCCGGCGGAAATGCTCGCGAGAGTACGTCTGCAATGTACATTTCAGTCCCTTTCTTGAACACTAATTAATGATGTATCGTACCCTTGAAGTTGAAGCAACGCTGTAGTCGCGATGAAGCAGTCGCGATGAAGCTTGAGACCGCGGTTTACGGAAGATCGCTTCAAGAGGCTTGTGGTCTGATTCCACGATGATTTGCCGATGGCATCTCTTACATCCAAAGACTACTGCGAGCAACTCCTTTTCAATCTGATCGTAACGTAGCGTTGTTGCATTTCATTCAGCGCTTTTGAAGCATAGGCTCCCAGACCCTTCTGTGACGAGTCAACCTGTAGTGTGACTGGTTTCGTGACGTCATAGTATCTTAGTGTTTCAATTCCGGATGTGTGAGCTTCTGATGGTCAGTAAATGCTTTGTCGTGGTTTTCTTGCCAGCAGAATTCTACGCCTTTCTTTGTTAGTTCTCTGATTGGCGCGGTGACTTCCGATACATTTGGCGCAAACCTTGCGATAAAGTTTACCACTCCTAGAAGTCGCAGGACATCTTTTCCTGTTTTCCGGCTTTGAGTATTCAAGAATCCTTGGTTTTCACGTGACGTCATCAAAAACCTAAAATCTAAACTATAAGTCCTACAAAGCTGTTCTTTGTATATATTGTAGACATCGCCAGACATGTAACCTGGTGGTCGTTGGGTTCGAGTCCCACTTGGGTCAGATATTTTCTCTTTCCCTCGTAGGGTGTGCACACTTAGCACTATACAGCTTACCACTTTACATCACATTTTTTACACTTACTAGTGCTACACGGCGAACCTGATTTTATATCATAACTACATGGAAATACTTCTTGGGCGACCCACAGGCCGCCCAAGTTCTGACTATGTATTAAAAACAGTAAATATCAAAAAAGTGAATTACAAGGTTTGTACGAGAGTTCTTCCGATAACTCGGAATAATAACTGCGTAAATTAATTTAGTTACAGATCTTCTGTATTATAAGGAAAATAAAGGAAGAAGGCCTACTTGAAGTTGTTTTGTCTGTTTTGTTGCCCTATTTATCTTCAGGTCGCTACAACGGTGTTTTATGGAAGATTCGAGTCATCCAGCGTCACTCAGCTCCCCTTGTTACATCTCTTCCTGTAGGCTACACATTGTATGTTTATATAGGCTGGTGCGGATTTCTTCCGCAGTTAGCACGCGTTTCTTGGCTGTGTCTGTATGCACTGTTTCCGCGAATTTAGGTGAATTTTAAACCCCTTACCCAAATTTGCTGAAACTGCATACAGACACAGCCAGAAACAGACAGAGAGATAAGTTTTATCATTTTATTACCGTATATATTAAGAAAAGCTAGATTAAAGAAATTCTCATAAAACCCTTATAAAATAGCCATAAACAGAGCTTGGGCTTCCTGTGGTTGTCCGTGAGGGATGGAAATTTCTTTCACTAAAAGTAGTTCATGCGAGAACTGGTCTTTGTGCTCGTAGTACTTTTGAGTCAACTACCAAAGATCTAGCAGAATCATTTGAGCGGAGTTCTCAAGGTATGAAGTGTGTTCGCCACCCATGTCTTATTATATACGTATCACACTTCTCCCATGCAAATTAACCACAAGGGTTTCGTTTTCAATTGCTTTTACGACCATGCATATGAGTATGATGTACAAAATATCGGAGTGGGCTCCCTGTGGATATTCCTATTTCTTTCTTCTTTTTACAAAAATTGAGGTCGGTTGGACAATGAGCCAACGTCAGAAAAAAGCAGGGATAGCCTTAGCCTTAGCAATCAACATTACATTACACTAAAAAAAAAATTATAAGTAATATAAAGGGAACAAAAGTATATCTACAGATGCTCAGTTTCAGTTATAGCCAGTTCCTCAGTTTCGTTTCTAGCTCGCAAGAAGAGGGTTATACTCATCTGCGAAAACGTAAAGTTTCACGGAAGTTAGACATTTTCTAAAAATGGAAACTGTTACACGCGTCAAAATCATGACCAAACGAATAGTTTGTGAAATTATAGCGAATACTAGGAGTATTCCAAAGATGAATGGTACAATACAAAGCAAAATAGTTTCAACCCATTCAAGTGCTTTGACATGTGTCAAGCTCGGACCAATAGGTGTCACTCCGGCTGACCAAAACACAGCTTTACCAAAATTGACAGTTGCTATGACTACTAAACCAAGTAGTGAAATGGCTTCCAGGAGGTTTGCCTTTGCTTTACGAAACGGAGACATGAGAAGATGGTGAAACAGGATGAGAACGCACGTGATCGTCATACAGAACATCCGAACTAGTGGATTAACTACAAGAGCGTGAAGTGAGAGAAGAATTAATCGTCTTCCTACAAGCGTACTTTCCCAGTAAAGGGTACCTCTTGTTTGATCCGTTGGTAAATTAAACGGCCCGTACAGAACTTTCATGAATTGGGAACAGCCGTCGTCTTTCTGTCTCCTTGAAGTTCTCTTACACTTGATTCTGACTCACCTCCCCGCTGGCTCCGATTCTTAAAGTGTTTGAACACCTTGTAAATGGTGTAAGGAACAGGGAAAACCGAGGCTAGTAGCATTTCTTTACATGATATCTGCTGTTCATTAAGACGTTTTGAGCCCAAAATAAAATACCTATGAAGGGAACGATGAAAAAAGCGACTACGAGTCCTAACAAAACTTGCCACCATTGCCAACAACGGACGTTCCATCAATAAATAGGCTCAACTCTGAACCTACTGTCACACAGGTCAGCAGCTTTAACGTTGTCTTGGCAATCTGCGCGTATCCCAGCAACAGAGTTTCCATGGTAGCAGCAAGATAACGAGCGGAAGATGCTTTAGTACCCTTGATGATGCAAAATATTGAATGCAGAGTAAAGATAGCAAATATGCTAGTAAGTGTTGTTAGATGCCTACACTTGGTGAACAGCTCCTTTGTTCCTGCTGTCATTCCGGGAAAAGGACAACTTGTGGCTGCTAATGGATTTGTGACATGAAAATTAAACACAGAGATAACGGTGGGGATGATTATGGTTTTCTGCATTAACTCGGAGTATGTTTCTACGAGTAAAACCTGAGCGATTTGATAAAAATAGAAAACTATCTTAGTGTAACCAGCGTCGTTGGAGGCCCCTTGGTGATTATCTGTTTTTCTAAACCAAAGGAATTCTTTGCATACGAGACGGAAAAGCGGTGGCTGTAAAATAAAGTAGAGAGCCATAAATAAACTGAACATAAAGAGCAGAACCCAAAACAAGGAACCGCTACATTTCGTTCGGGCTATACAAGCCGTAGAAAACAACTCCTCGGTAAACCCTTCCTTGCATCTCCCACATAATGTACCCTCTCTGTTTCCATAGCAGCCGTTAAAAACCGTTGTATTAAGAGTATCCGGTGGCCTACAGTATCCTGCCGGGCAAACAATGAACTGTAACCTTGGTGGACTATATGATGATTTGCATCCCCAAAAATTTCTCAGGGCAATAATGTTGCGAGAGCAGTTGGCACCATAAGGGCAAGGAAAACAGTAAAATCCATCCTTCTTCACCAACACAGCTGATGAATTACCTCTCTGTAAACTGTACATCCCAGAAGCACATGCCTGACAAGAAAGGGCTGTTACGGTGACGTAGATTTTACAAGTCTTTCGTTGATACTCTGTATTCACAGAATGTGAAAAGTCCTCCATTTTAAGCTTACTGCCATGCAGTTGCGCAAATGATCGAGCTGCCATTCAGGATCTTAAAGTACCCTCCCTTTGAGACGGTTATGGCAGGATTGTTATCTTTAGTAACCTCAGATGTGAATACTGTACCCGAAGCAATTAGAGGACCTGCGCTGTAAAAAAAAATGAACGAAGTACTTTGATATTTTATACCTTGGGACTCAATCTCGGATGCTGTTTGGAGAACCGTTGAGTTGATCAACTCTAGTCGTCCACTCGTTTCAGAGACTTCGATGTGTCCACCTCGGCCAGTCGCAAAGTTGTTTTTAAAGAAACAGTTGACACAGGTGATGTTACCGTTTGAAACGAACAGGGCTCCTGTGGGACCCAAATTTCGTTCAAAACTCGTGTCTGTGATCAAGACTTTGTTCTTGTATCGCCACTTTCTGTGCTTCTCTGGCGGTGGACCAATGCTTGTACATCCTGGAGAGGTCATGTTATCCTTAGGCATAAGAACAAGGAGTGAGCCCGCCTTTCCATCAGTTGATGACACTTCCAAATTCTGATTATTATGGAATCTTGACTTTCTTATTTCAACAATGTTACCTTCCTTGGCAAGGAAATTACTAAGATCCAGTGACACTGCTGCATCTGGGAAAAGTGTTGAGACAGTGCTGTCTTCGATGAGTACGTTTTCGAGTAGAATGTAAGACCATAGTGAAGAATTGATTTGGAAGACTGTTTTGGCAATGATGCTTATCGCTTGCCCTCCGAGAGCGTCCTTGGTGTTGGAAGATTTCGAGAAATTTGAATTCTTTATTCTAACATCGACAGATTTTGGTTCCTGAATAAATAAAAGTATTCCATTGGAATTATTTTGGAAAACACAGCTGTCAACCAAGAGTTTTGCAGTTGACCCTAAGGTGTTACTGATCATAGAGAACGCAGCAAATGAAGTGGACTTGAAGTGTACCCGAGTAAGATTTACAGCAATTGTGTCGATCATCCACAGACTCTTGACGCTGTTCACAAACTGGGTGTCGTAAATATTTAGAGAGCCGGCGCTATTTTCTGTAACATATAAGTAGACTGTATTTAAAATACTGCTTGTTTGGATGTCTTGGAAGACCGAATTTCCCAAATTCACCGTACAGTTACCAAGGCTGACACTAATGTCAACCGCAGCCCCAAAAAATCCTTCACAGTTTTTCCACACAGTATCCAGTAAGTCGGAAAATAAATTTTCTTTCACAGTCACTGCAATCCCTCCACCAGACGATCCAGCCTTGCATTCAATAAATTTAACGTTTTGGAGTTCAAGGTTCACGTGCTCCACATCCACTAAGATAGCTCCACCATCAGTTTCCGCCTTGCACCTGTTGAATATAACGTTTTGGGCTGTCAAATTCAAATATTTGTTTCTTGTGCCGAAGTACAATGCTCCCCCATTACTTCCCTGGCAGTCATCAAACACAGTATCCCGTATGTGCACAAATAAAACGTGACTTTTTTGGACTGCAATTATACCGCCATTGAATGCAGTTTTGTGTCCCAAATGTCGACCATTCTTTATGCTAAGCGAAACATTTACACCGTCAATGGCAAGACACCTGCATTCTGTGTTGTGCTCAAAGTGAACATCGTCAAAAGATAAATCAACTCTCTTCGCTCTTATCGCAATCAAGCTACATTCTAACGAGCTTGACCCTATTTTCTCTCCTTCATTTTTCAAGACTGTGACATTAGAGTAATCTCCTTTAAACGTCGCTTTCGGATGGTCGAACAAGAGCAAGGGACCTTCGTTCATTGCAAAAGAAACGTTTCTATAAGTTCCGGAAAAATCCAAGTTACCAAAATGACTAGATTTACCCAGTATTGAGACGAGACCCTTAGATGAGTTTTTCGGTGACCTATTTCCCTTGAAAAGTACATTTTTAATGACAAGAAGCATTGTGATCCCAGTTGCGTTTTCGGCGTTCGATACTTTGATACACTGGCTATTGTTTGTAAAAGAGGTATTCTCCACCAAAAGGGCGTGCAATGGTTGATCGAGCAAAAGCTCCAAAACGCTCTCTCCATCACGTAGACTGCAGCTTGAGAGTTTCACTGAGCAAGAGAGAAATTTCAATCTTGTAGCCTTGAAACTAAGCCTGAAAAATTCCAGTAACATTCCTGAGCTGTTTCGAGGACTGAAAATGAACCCGGTTTGGCACGACACATGCGCAGTTAAGGGAAAGCCGGCAAATGACAAGCTCTTGTTAACATGTAACCATGATGATGTCATAGTGTGACAGTCGTATGGGTTCCTCTCGGTATTTGTGCTGTCGATGTAAATTTTGTCGTTCCATTGGCTAAGACGAATAGCCTGAGGAATTGATTGACAGGGCAAAACCATCGAGCCACATGTAGCTGTGTCGTTGCCTCTTTGCCGGGATACGTAAATGGTCTTCTTGGCATCAGTACCTTGAAAAGGGTAAGAAAAATGGATGTTTTAATATTCGTAAGGTCGTATGGATGTCAAACATGAAACGGTAAAGAATAAAGCCTTGGCCAAGCGGACTTGCAGCAAGTCGACAATAGTTAACGCAAGTTTCGAAATCAAAACTTGCGCTCAGACTTCAGTGCGGACAGTTGTCAAACGGACTCACAAGTTGGGTCGCAAGTTTAACCATAAAAAGCCATTTCCATTCTATTTAGTTAAAATCCCCATAAATTTAACAAATGTCATTGATAACTGCGTTTCTTTTCCTCTTTCGACTTGCAGTCAACTTGCGTTGCGTTGGCCAAACGGTGAAAACTTGCGCCGACTTGCGTGCGAATTTGAGCTCGATCAAAGTCAACACAAGTCATAGCAAGTTATCGCAACTCAAGGCCGGCGGAACAGGGGCGTCTGGGGCGGCCGCGGCCTCCCCACTTTTTCGGCCAAGTTTGAAATTTTAGCTGACGTAATCATTTTAAAAATATGTAAAATTTCTCGCGCCTTCGGCGCTCGGCCGCCCCACTTCCAAAATGCTTCCGCCGGCCCTGCAACTGATCCATGCAAGTGGGTGGCCAAACGAAATGCAAGACGTATCGAAACTTTCATTGACTTGCGAGTCGGTTTGGCCAGGGCGTAACGTTACTTAAACTAGTTGTAGGAGTTATAAGATTGCTAGTGCTTTGCTTTTTTAAATCTAACCCTAACCTACAGGTCGCGAAAATTTGGAACTTCTAAGCTTAAAAATATGGCACGTAAACAACACCATTTTGCAAATATACAATTATACAACAATAAACAGGGGAAAACGCACGTTATGATTGGTCGATAGCCATTATCTATTAGGGTACAGATGCACAGATTACGTCACAAGGTCACGCACGTCCTCTTTTTGTTGGAAAAATTCAGTCACTAATTACTTTACAAAACAAATACATGTCATTCTGCCGTGGGTCTGTCCTCTTATAGATGCACAGATGACGTCACAGCGTGACGAGTACATCAGTCACACCACTCGACTGTGTCTCGTTGCGTCTCGTGGCGCACTTCACCAACGAAAGGACTCAAGCATGTCTTTACCAGTATGGCTAGTAAATCACAGGCCCTGCATAATTTAAGGTCGGCACACACGAAGGGGCAAGTCCCAGGGACAAATCCCCTCGTGTGAACTAGGAAAAATCTTGTCATTTTGTCCCAGGGACTTGTCCCCTCAATTCAAACCAGTTTGATTTGAAGGGACAAGTCCCGGGGACAAAATTTTGTCCCCGCGACAATATTTTTCCTAGTTCAGACGAGGGGACAAGTCCCCACCTTTAGATTTCGGTGCTGAATCACCGCAAACTGCGCCTCACAAGAACGATAATTTTATATATTACTGAATTTTAATTTTAAATATAGATGATTAATGACAATGATATGGACACAACAGATTTTGACTTTTACTTATATATCCGTGTTAATTTTAAATAGTTAGTTTTTAACAATGTTATATAATATAGTTAGCATTTTAATGTGAATTTTGTATATAGTTATTTAGTTTATTTTAGTAGTATACACGACCCCACAAGCGGTAATGCTTTAATCTTCATCGTGTTTAAATAAAAGTTATTGTATTGTATTGTGTTTAACAAATAAAGAAGCCTTAGCCATGTTTTATACTATCATAAAACACGATGTGCATTTGAGAACATGAGAGAAATGTTAAAGCACAAGCCGAAGGCGCGTGCTTTCAACATTTATCGAGTATTCTCAAATGACCAGAGTGTTTTATGATAGTATAAAACATGGATTTAAGGCTTCTTTATTTGTTTTATAATATAGATTTACACGCGCGATGAAAGGACACCGCCAGTTGAAAACAATAAAACACGGCAAACCATGTTATATACTCTGATAAAACATGGCTTTTTATCCAATCAGAGCGCGCGTACTATCGTATCTATATTATAATGTATTGTATTGTATGTCAAGGTCTGGGTTTTGGTAAAAGTATGCTAATCAGGTGCTAAATGTACATTTCTTTCATGACTCTGTAAGTCCTCAATATAGAACAAGCAAGTAGTAGGATGTAGCTTGATACTGTCAGGGGCACTGTAAAAAAGTAATATTCCCGAAATGGGGTACAGAAGAGTAGCACAGGTTTCTAACAATCAGACACATCCGCAATTGTTTATGCCTGGAATGCTTCTCCTTGAGTCAAGCGATCCTGGGAATCCGGTTACCGTATCAGTAGACTCCTTTATTATCTCAGCTAATTCGTTAGGTGAACAACCATTCCGGGCAGAAACATTTGTTGTCGTCAGACATATTTAAATAATATGGCCCAACCGTAATGCTTAGCGGCCTTTTGTTTTGTTTTGTTTATTTCCGCTTCGTGAAACTATCAAACTAAACTGGAAAACTACAAAAGAAACTTTCCAAAAACAGATTCAAATTAAATTGAAACTATAACACAAAATAACAGGATTGTAACTATTTTCAAAAGATTGGAAGACAACTCGACGTGCAAAACCGACTTTTCAGCAGGCCATATCGAGCATAGCTTGCAATTATGTTCTAGTGGTTTTCTCCGCTTTCGTGGACGTTTTTCCGCTCGCGAACGAATTTCAGACGAGTAGGAATGGGGCGAGGACGAAAAGCGAGAGAAGGGGGGAGGGGAAGAGGGGTAAAGAAAAGAAGGGGGAGAGGGAGGGAGAAGAGATTTCCCTTCCCTTCACCTCTCCCCCCTTTTCCTTTTTGTCCTCGCGCCATTCTTCCATCGTCCAAATATATATTGCGGTTTCCCAAATAAAACGCCTGAGCTATATCGCGCAAAGTACGACGGTTGCATGGTCAATATTCTTTATAGACATTTTTGACACTCGGTTTGCATGGTTTGTTTAACTAACGAGTATGGGCAAAACCTTTTTCCTGAACATTATTAGCCTCTAACCCAGGCCTTAATTTCTCGAGGAGCGCATGCGTGACCTTGTGACGTCATCTGTGCATCTGTACTCTACTAGATCATGGCTATCGACCAATCAGCGCGGGTTTTGTCCTGTTTCTTGCGTAAAGTATTTTATCTCCCAGCCAGGAATCGAACTTACAAGCACTGCTCTGGTTCCGATAACAGACTGAGCAGAATGAACAGAACAGAATGAACATGATTTGTATGGTAAAAAATATTCCGCGCTTGTACAGTGTTTGTATACGATCAAGATTTGTTTCGATCGCTTACAGTGCGACTACTGAATCCAGGGCCACATAGACAACGAGAACCAATTACATTGCAGGACGAAAACTTACGGTTACTTGAGCCAATCAGTGTCGATTACGAGACATTTCAGTCTCTAATAAAGGCAAATTACGTACTTTAATAATGTTACATGTAATGGTCATATTTATATAGCGCCATATCAACCACAGTTTCATGGCGCTTTACATATGACTGACATATCCCGTCAGTGAATTATTTCGGACTGCTTTCGGACTACTTTTCGTCTCGTTAAATCTAATGTTAAATATGAACAGTATTTAACCGACAGTGTTAACGTAAAACGTAGACGAGCTGTCACTCAGTTAAGAATATCAGCCCATAAATTACCAGTTGAGACTGGTAGGTATAGAAAAATTCCTCACGACGCTCGTTTATGTCCAATTTGTGAATCAAATAAGGTCGGGGATGAATTTCATTATGTAATAGATTGTGCGAATAGTGCCGATATAATTAAAGTAAGCCGGAAATATTTTTCTACAGAATCTGTACGTTAATGATAATTTTAGAATCTTTGATAAAAAGTCACTTTTCATATATATATTATCAATGAAAGATAAAGCTATAATGAAGATAGTTGCTAAATAGAATTTGGTGGACTAGGTCTGAAGTCAAAGTCTTTGAATGAAGAAAATCGCATGGATATGCTAGGATTTGTATTTTAGGATGCTTTATTTTCGTTCTGCAATGTTGTCTAAGTGGCCTCGGTTTCAGTAGTCGCGATCGCACACGGTGGTTTAACCGGAAATAAAAAGTTATCACAAATGGGGCCACACGCAGTGATAAATATGGCAGACGTTTCTATACAAGCACCCAGCCCTGTTTATACCAGCAGAAAGTGAAAGTAATAATTTAATAAGGAGGTTGAAAAAACTTGAAAATTATGTTAAACAAGAGCCCATCTGGGCTTTCACTCGGGCCACATGAGATTGAAGATGAAATACACTTTCATTTGAAATCCTCTTAGTATCAAGTCGTGCTTTAATTCGCCAGTGAGAACGTCAAAAAAACAGACTGGTCTATTAATCGCTTTTATGGCATGACTATGATAACGCAGGATTCGAACAACAGAATACTGGCAATTCAAGTGTATAAATGCAATACAATGACATATTCAGACTTTGAATTGGATTGAAAATAGATCAAAAACTCGGGGAAATGTCCGGCTAAAACTGTATGAATAAATGTGAAATGAAACATAAATTTCATAGCAAGAAAAACAATTGTAATTCCTATAAATGAGAAAGCTCTTCTATTAAGCCGCTTCTCATATACACAGACTGTTTCACAAAAAACATTTGCGCTTATCGACACAAGAATTCAGTTGACCTTTCAAATAATTTATTCTGAGGTACGCATACTCTAAATCACAGATGTTAAATAAAGCGATAATTAGAAGAAAAAGTACATTAACAGACAAACTGAGAGGAAATTTATTCAAATCAAAAAGAGTTTACTTACAGTACTTACGTAACTGAACTTTCGTTTTGGATCTTTTGGTAGTGCACCCACCTTCGTGCACATATGCACTGAATCGGAATGAAAGTCGAAGCCTACCTCGAACTTAACTTTCAGCTAACCTGTTTCCTTTCATTCCACAATGAATAATAATCTCATAAAGTAAGCCCGTAGCTTTCAATAAATTTGCCAGTGTCTGAATGAAACAGCTAGATCTTTTCCAATTTCTCTCACGAGTCACGGCAGAAGACAGTCTCAAGCTACAAAACTTGAATTTTGATCCTCTTCACAGTAACGTAATTTAACGTCTCAGATATTATATATATGCCCTATTTCAGCTAGCGCTGTGCATTTCAAATACTTGTTCCTCTCTCTTTGCTGGCAGTTCATGCTTCTTGTTCGTGTAGTTGCCGCATTTCAGTTGGCATACACTGAAAACATCTGCTTAACTAAGATTTGTAAAAATCTTAGCGGATCATGTAAATATTCCGCTTGGCTCAATTGAGGGGTTTCTGCCGTCAAAGTTCATTTTTTGTTTCAGTTTTCCCCATATTAGCCGACATGTATAATGTCTCGAGCTCTCAATCCAGTAGAAAGACTCTTATTCTGTCGTAAAACATGCCTTAGCTGTACAAGACCGCCCACGATGGAATAGATTTCTGACAATGACTCGTTGAAAGTGATATCTCCTTGTCTCGCCTTGTCTGAGAGCTTTGAACTTTCTTATCTGAGCGCGCCTGACGAGATCTAACCTTTGATTATAATTCGATACCCGTTGATATCCAAACGTGTTTGGATATTGTATTTCGCTTACGTTTCTAAATGTACATTGGATCTGTCCAAACAGCGCTGATCGAATGTATTACGGCTCCTGGTTGTTCATGTATTTTTATGGTCAACAAGAGCGCCAGTTGAAATATCCTGAGCCTGTTGGAAGGCTTTCGCCCTCGCGGGTCGACCATTTTGATTTACTGTATTCACTTATGTAAATACATTTAACCTGGCGATTGTTGCGTGACCAGCACAGTGCAATCTGATTGGTTTGAATTTGACCTTTAACGCATGCGCAGAAGCCGTCTGACACCAATTAAAAATAATAATAATAACGACTTGCATTTTAAGACTCGGCGCTGCCACAGACAGCCCGAGTAAATAGACCCTTTGCACGTGACGTCATAGCCGCCATGTTGGTGTACAGTAATAGACTTTTGTTCTGTACACCAACATGGCCGCCATGCCCTTTGTATATCTGGGGATTGAGTGCAACCATGAATGAGCTCGTAATTCCCATGGGAAAGGCGTTGCCATGGATGCTGGATAGCAAGCCATTTATAAACGCTGTTTTAGAAAGATCGACAATCGATTGGAGGTGAAAAATAGCATTTACAAACAGGTTTTGCTAATAACAATACCGATCTCGTACAACGCTTCTAAATAAATGAAGTTAAATATGTTTTGCCATCCAGTACAATCACGCGTGAATGCTTAGCAGCAAAAGGCCCATTCCTGTCGTTGTATATTCTCGAGAAAAGACCTATGAAGGCTGTTTACAACATAATCGGTTAGCATACAGTCACACATACAAGTTAATTATCTCACTAATGAAAAATCTAAGGACTCACACAACACAGCATACCTTTTGCCGTATCGCCAACAATACTCAGAGATCCAGCGATGAGGTAAAAATGTATAGCTAGAAACGCTAAATGCTCAAATTTGGCCGACAAATCTATCACGATATTTAGAAACGTGATCATCCCTGTCGTCATTATGTTATTAAATTATATTACGTCCGTATCTTGACCTGAACCGATTAGCCAGAAGGTCACACAATTCAGCCGTGAAGCACTTTAGCAGCAGTTCTTGTTTTGCTATCAGTGCTTTTTATTTTAGTGTATCATCTGTATTGTGACAGACTGGAAGACTTTTGACTTCGTGGCAGTTTCGATCAGATGCTTTCACTTTCAGCGCTGTTAATTTCAGTGAACCGTGACGTAATAGGTGTTCTCAGTTGACGTCATTGTTTACATTTTGTCTCATACACCGAGGCTGCTTGCAGTCCTCCCTCCCTACCCTAAGGGACTGCTCATCAATTAGCAGCGGTGAATGAGAAAGCCATGGAGGGTCATAATTTTTTGAACCCCCAAAAATGGAAGGTCATAAAATAACAAAACATTGAAAAAGGGGGGTGATAAGGGGAAGGGCAAAAGAGGACGGGTGAGAGCATAATATTTCATGTTTATTGTCGTGGATTTCCTTCTCCCCCCCCCCCCCCAATCGCTAATTTATGACCGGTCCCTAAGTAGGCCTGTCTAAGGGGCCGACCATTTGACTTTTGAGGGGGGAGGGGGGGGGGGGGGGGGGGGGGGGGGGGGGGGGGTGGGTGTTCTTGTCTGTGCTCGTTTTTTTTTTCTTTAGCAGTGTTGTTGCACGATTTTTTTTTGCGAAAAAAGCGGAGCCAGAACAAAGCTTTTCCGCTTGCAGGATATTTTTTTTCGCCACCGTTGGCTTGCAGGTTATTTTTTTTCAAAAACACCCACCCCCCCCCCCCCCCCCCCCCCCCCCCCCCTCAAAAGTCAAATGGTCGGCCCCTAAGTTATGCTCCTATCATCAAAGGTAGCCCAATGTCTGTAAATGGCAATATTTAAAAGCATTTTGTATTAGTTTTTTAAGTCTTCCATATACAACGTAAATATTGAATAAAGAAATAAAATGTCTGTGCAGTGCCAATTTTCAGCGAAATTCAGCAACGTTTTACACCTTACTAGTGTGCGGGCAAACTTAAGAATTCTAAGAAGTGTTGTGTTTACGTTTCAAACTTTTCGACCCGAAGGCTGTTTGTACGCACTAAAAGTTAAACGTTTTTTGTTGTTGAAAAAAATAAATTGAAGTTACTTCATAAGAAGCCTCGTGGATGCACACGGCTATTTTGACCATGTTATGACGAAAATCATCATCAGCAATAGGTAATGGGCTCCTGTAATAGAGCATTCTCTTAGACCTACTCCTCCGGGTCCTAAAGTCACTGTAATTTAAGGCGATGAATAGCAACTTAAGGTGGCCCGCGGCTATTTATTTTGGCAACGGGGGTCTTTTTAAATCGCGTTTTTGAATAGCTAAACATTATCCGATTTCTGAGATTTTTTGAGCTTTTAATAACGAATCCTCGAATTTTATAAAAAGTACAATTAGAAAGTGATTAACAAAGAATTGCTGAAGATATAAGCGATTTTCCAAAACGTTGTTTTTTAGGAAAGAGCGTATATTTCAAAACCCAAAAGATGGATTTGTTCTATTTTACTTTCAACGAGTGCCCAACCTCCAAGGTCTGTGACAGGCAAGTTTCAGGTTAATCGGCACCATACAAGTTTCTCAGCAAGCGGCTGATCAATTTTAACCTTAAACTATTATGCTCAGGCATCTGGTTCAACTGCCGGAGAAATATTACGGTAATAATTAAATCGTACATACCATATGGAAGTTCAATACCACTTGAAACTTCTGTGCCAAAGGCAAGAAGATCGGAAAACTGCAACTAACGTTATGCGGCGAACGAAGTAAGATAGGTTATTGCTGAATATTTGCGAAAATCGAGAAATTTGTATTCTTTCGGCGTCAAAAAATTCACTTGTTTGTTTTTCTTAAGTTCCTAATATGACTTACAGTAGCATATTTTAAAGTACCTTACAGAGTTTCAGCGCGCTTTGACCATACGCTTTTGAGAAATAAAGGCTGTAAACTTCAGCTTGTGCGAGACTTCTAAAATCTAAATGCTTGGAAAACCCCTCATGTTCGCTAATTTATTCAATGGGTTTGTTTTGAATTTCCGCACGGGTTCTGCCACTTGGGAATCGCGAGGCAAGGAATAATTAAAATTATTGTTGAAATTAAAATGAGGATTACATTGTAATTCATGGCTGTGTGCAGTAACCCATGAAACAGGTGTTACGTGTTATGTCCACATGGTAGTAAGTAGCGACGAGGGGAGAACATTTGAAGAACGTTTCCACAGTAGGATACTCCTTGGCACCAAAACATTACTCAGCCTGAAACTATTATTACAAATACCTTACTACACTTGCAAAATTAATCCTCATTTTAATTTCAACATTAATTTTAATTAATCCTTGCCTCGCGATTCCCAAGTGGCAGAACCCGTGCGGAAATTCAAAACAAACACATTGAATAATTTAGCGAACATGAGGGGTTTTCCAAGCATTTAGATTTTAGTAGTCTCGCACAAGCTGAAGTTTACAGCATTTATTTCTCAAAAGCGTATGGTCAAAGCGCGCTGAACTCGGTAAGGTACTTTAAGATATGCTAATGTCAGTCATATTAGGAACTTAAGAAAAACAAACAAGTGAATTTTTTTGACGCCGAAAGAATACAAATTTCTCGATTTTCGCAAATATTCAGCAATAACTTATCTTACTTCGTTCGCCGCATAACGTTAGTTACAGTTTCCGATCTTCTTGCCTTTGGCACAGAAGTTTCAAGTGGTATTGAACTTCCATATAGTATGTACGATTTAATTATTACTGTAATATTTCTCCGGCAGTTGAACCAGATGCATGAGCATAACATTTTAAGGTTAAAATTGATCAGCCGTTTGCTGAGAAACTTGTATGGTGCCGATTAACCTGAAACTTGCCTGTCACAGACCTTGGAGGTTGGGCACTCGTTGAAAGTAAAATAGAACAAATCCATCTTTTGGGTTTTGAAATATACGCACTTTCCTAGAAAACAACGTTTTGGAAAATCGCTTATATCTTCAGCGATTCTTTGTTAACCACTTTCTAATTGTACTTTTTATAAAATTCGAGGATTCTTTATTAAAAGTCCAAAAAATCTCAGAAATCGGATATTGTTTAGCTGTTCAAAAACGCGATTTAAAAAGACCCCTGTTGCCAAAATAAATAGCCGCGGGCCACCTTAAGGGCGACTTAAGCAATTTCGGGGGGGAAAATGGGGACATTTTAGGCGACTTCAGGCAACTTAAGGAGACTTAAGAAAAATTGAAGAATTGCTTGTTGCTTGTTATAAGGACTGAGTAACTGCTGAATACCCTCTTCAGAAGCGACTTAATGCCATTTAAGGCGACTTTAAACGACTTTAAGACCCGTAGTAGGCCTTCTCTTGGAAATACATAAACAACTAACTTCAGTTTCAATCATAGTGAAATGACGCATCTTTAAACGCATGACCAATGTCCCCTCGGGCTTTCTTATTCGTTAACGGCCTCCCTAAAAATACAGAGCAATTAAGACTAATTTGGAATAACACCTACATTATTGATAGTTACAGAAAATGTCTGGGTTTGTTTACAGAGTATATAAAAAGGTACTAGTTGTTGTTGTAACAAAGTATTTACTTTCTCAAGATTTTGTTCAACATACAATTTTAGTTCAGGTCCAAAAACGGCCCATAATTAAATACTGTGCCGACAAGAACAGAGACTGTTGTTGAATTTTTAGGTACGTAAAGCATTTGCCATTATTCCAATTTGGAGTTCTTGAAAGGTAACCAAGCCTTAGCCTCGCATGGAGGATGGAGTTGACCCTGCACTGATACAAACCCTCTCTATGAATATGGATAGATTATGATTATCATGCTAACTAGATACAAGCCATGGAGGATGGAGTTGACCCTGCACTGATATAAACCCTCTCTATGAATATGGATAGATTATGATTATCATGCTAACTAGATACAAGCCATGGAGGATGGAGTTGACACTGCACTGATACAAACCCTCTCTATGAATATGGATAGATTGTGATTATCATGCTAACTATAGGTACAAGTCATGGAGGATGGAGTTGACATTGCACTGATACAAACCCTCTCTATGAATATGGATAGATTATGATTATCATGCTAACTAGATACAAGCCATGGAGGATGGAGTTGACACTGCACTGATACAAACCCTCTCTATGAATATGGATAGATTGTGATTTTCATGCTAACTAGATACAAGCCATGGAGGATGGAGTTGACCCTGCACTGATACAAACACTCTCTATGAGTATGGATAGATTTTGATTATCATGCTGACTAGATACAAGCCATGGAGGATGGAGTTGACCCTGCACTGATATAAACTCTCTCTATGAATATGAATATATTTTGATTACCATGGTAACTGGATACAATCCTCTGACTAAACTGTATCAACTCCAGCCACGATGTCACCAAAGGCTTGATTACCTTTCAAAATGGGAGTCAAGAACTACGAATTGGACTATTACTTACAACTATATGCTTCAATGTAGGATCTTTAAAGATCGCTAGAAACAGCAGTAATCACTAAACGTAGATATGCTCTTTTATTTTCCCTCTAATCAAGTTAATTCCATGCCGCAATGCAGTTTTGCCTTTACAACATGTGAGCATAAACATCTACACAAACACGGCCATTGTTATCATGCTCATGCCAGTTACGCAAGTCTTCTCCGTACCAGACCTTCAGCGGTGCATATTTTGGAAGGTAGAATGGGTCCAGGTAGTTAGTGAAGACCAGCTCATTTGAGTAGCCAGCGTCGGTGGCCGGGAGGTAGTACCAGAGGCCTGGGGCATAACGTCGGTTGCGGTGGTACTTTGGAAGCGGGTAGATAACGTTTCTATTGTTGTCCGTTATAACCACGTTAAGTGGAGCGTTGATCAAACCTGGGTTGAAATGGAGTACAATTAGAATTTATCATTATCATAAATACAGAGCACGTATGCAAAACGCTAGACTGGAAACTACTTGACATAGTTTTAAATTTAAAATTTGACACGTTTTGAGCGCTAGAGATGATGGTCATTTAGCGTAGTGGTTACAACGTTTGCATTACATGTAGGAGGAGACTCGAACCCCTAATCTCCTCGCATTCAGTTTCCTTTCAGCCATTTTAATGAAAATAGTTCAGTTCCGCATGGCATGAATCACCGCTGGATGCGATGACTACAGACGCATGTACTCAACGTTAGCCTCATTCTGATGTTAAATATTCATAAATACCAGCGGCAAGATGGGTTATTCACAACTCTACGTATTGTTGTAGTTTGAACTTCTGCACCTTCTCGCTGGTATTTGTGAATATTTAACATCAGAATGAGACTAACGTTGAGTAAATGCGTCTAAACGGCCTATTAGTAGTTTAAGCCTGAATGCAAACAAGAGAGTGGTCGGGCTAAAATTCTAACGTTATGACAAGAAATGGAGTTAAAGTTTTATTCCTGAATTTATACAAGCGAGGAAATAGCTGTTTGAAGACTAAATTACATTTTTATGCCGGGGGGTGGGGTAGAATTTTAAGTTTTGTTCAACTCCTCCCCCCAAGTTCTCATTACCTGGTGTGTGGTAGCACCCCCATCGGCTGGAGTAAGCAGCATTCGCAGTGCATCGGATTTTTCCTGATTTGTACACCAGCTTTATGGCACCAACCATCTTGGATGGTCCCGTGTACACGAGACTTCCTGGACGATCTCCACGACCCTCAAAGCAAACTGGCAGAATGTTGAGCTGCGTCCAGAGATCTGGTCTGCCTGCTTGACCTGCCAAAAAAATGTGGGGAAGCATTTTAGGCTGTTTTTAGGAGTTTTTCATCCACCTCGGCTCACCACCTAATAATAGTCTAGTAGCAGAGGGAAACAGAAGACGGATGCTTGAGACCAGTCTACATGACAAAGGAACCTGCTCCGAGTAGCCTGGTGGAGCTCACTACTTGCAACTGCAAGAAGTCTCGATGTCAGGGCAACTGCTCTTGCTCAAATATCGGTCTCTCATGCACTGAAGCATGCATGCTCGTGTATGGCGGACGAAATCTGTAACAACCCGCATACAGCAGCCGTACAGTACCTTAGTGACTCGGAGGATGACGCGGAGGAAGACTCGGAGGATAGCGATGAAGACTGAACAACGTCATTCTAAGGGTAAGCGTAACTTCAAATACGTGTTTCGTTTGAGCCATTTATACGTCAATCACATAATTAACAAATATATAAGGACACGCTTTTCAATTGTTTGTGCGTCACCAGCAGTGTTTTTAGCATATGTCATTTGGCAAAACTTATCAGCAAAACTAACTAACTTACCAACTCTACAATATATCCATCTATAATTGATTTATGTTTTCCTTCCTTATGACATAACATTAGGAATGGAACAGCAAAGAGGGATTCTGCTGATGACGTTCTTGCTGTGAAGAAAAGCCCGCTCGACAGTTTTAACAGCTGAATAAGATGATCTAAACCGCTGAGAAAGATAAACTAACTATAAACACTGGTCACATTTTGACTAGCCTGGATTCATTAACATTTTTTTCGACGCGTTTACTTTGTACAAGATATTGTACCAGTCATCAAGGTCAATAAAGTGACTGACCACGTGACCACTTTTAATGGTGTAAGTCATATCAGAGCATATGTTTGCCTGTTAACTGATTTCTTGCATTAATGTACGGAGTTTTCACGCCAAAACTGTGGCATACAGTGCGGAGTATTTGAGATTTCACCCAAAATCACTAGTCAAGAGGTTCTGACATGCGCATAAGACATTTCCTTGGCTTATAAATAGTGCCAAGCTAGTATAGCATTGAATAGAATAAAATAAAAGTTGTAAGTGTGCAATGTTTAGTGCATCATTGAAGCATTTCAGAGTGTTTATAAAATAATTTTCTAAAAATCAGACTCGGGTACCCTGTGGTTTTTTGGCCCAAATAAAAAGATCCTCTTAAGGGGCCGTCTACATATTCGAAATGCCCCGCTTAACGCACAACGGACGTTAAGGTCAGACCCCCTCCCCCCCTCCCCTTTAACGTCCACCCATTGTTTTATGCTTTTTTTAGGTCAGGAAAAACAGTAATGAAATACACGGCAGTTCACTTCTAAACAAAGTATAAAACAAGCTTAAAGCTTTAATAGCTGCAACTGTACAGTCAGTCAGCACCTCAAATTCCCGTACGAGCTCATTTCGGATCTTGACTAAAATACTCATTCGGACACGACTATAAAACTGAGTTTCACTTACCTGGAGGTTTGAGGTATTTCATGATACTTCTAATCAAAAGACCTTGTTGAAATTTCCGGGAAATTCAACAAAAATTGCGCTCTAATGTAGAACTAGCTGACTAGAAACATTTAATTAAAAAGTGTACGTCTATTGATGAAAAAGTGTTTGTTCTAAATGCCCCACACTAGCGTCCATGCCCTTACCCCCTCCCCCCCCCCCCCCCTAAACGTCCGCTGTGCGTTAAGCGGGGCATTTCGAATATGTCGACGGCCCCTAACTCAGACTGACTTATACCACAATTCAACTCTACTACCTACCAGGCATTATTCAGGGGGTCAAGTTCTACCAATATCCGGTGTCAAACCTTTTCTAATCCGTGGGTTGAACGAAACCCCTATTTTCCGGCCTCTGCTACTAAACTCGTTGCATGGCACTACCCAACACACGCTATGACGTAGCTAGCGTCTAATACGCATGCTCACATCTTATTACCGGTAGAGTGGCAACCATGTACAGCTGTTTCGTCCTTGTTAGGACTCATCAGCATGGCATAGCCCCCAAGACCGTCAGCCTCACTTTAGATCATAGGCCTCAGAATCTGATTACTCTAGCGGCGAGCTCGAAAGCTGCTTTAAACCCCAGCCACCACGCTACACGTGTGGGAGCTAGAGATGTGAACAGGCGCTATAGCAATGTGGATCTCTCCGAAGAGGATCTGGTAGTGCAAAATGGAAATGGAACGGCCAAATCCGAAATTATAAACCAAACTCGTTGCATGGCACTACTAGACTATAATGAGAGTGGTGAGCCGAGATGGATTTAAAACTCCTAAAAACACGCTTAAATGGTCCCAAGAGAAGAAAATCCACAAAGGAAACAACACTGATGGAAGCGAAAAGGTATATATACGGAAATCTCTTGAAGAAAGAACCTTTCAGTTTCCGAGAAGCACCGGCGGAACCTCTCGAGACCTGTATTCTGATTGCACCATAATACTATACTTCTATTGGTTTTGTACTGCACTTTCTAAAGGTTAGGGTGTTTTCTATTGTTGGGTAGGCCAATACTATCGCTCGTTTCGAGAAGTTCCACCCGACACCAGTTTCCCAAAGGATTTGAGATGGGTTACAACAAACAGGCAAAGAAAAGGGGTCTATTATTTATTTACCGCGTGTATCAATATTTGTTTCTCAGCAATAAACTGAGCAATGATGTTTGTTGACTAAAAACTAATTTTCTTTTTAACCTGGGCGCATTTCCTGCATCTGAGGAATACGTATAGATTACGTTTCAGTGTGTTCTATATGTCAGCTAAGACAGTACTAAGATTTGCCCTCATTTCTGTTGAATGGGATATGAATAGTTCTTTAATAACAATTCATATTAATTCTCCATGATCATTATCAGTATTCTTTTAGCATCGAGTAACGATTCTAAAATGTTAACAGCATGCAACCTTTGAGTTATCCTTATCAATGTCGATGGCAGTGAGTTAATGGTAATTGAATGACTAAACTAAACTCAGTAAAGTGTCAATACGAAAAAGTATGGTTTTGTTTTAAGCTTATGGTTCTCTCCATGCGTTGAAGCGTGGCGATAGGGGCCGGGGATGTTTTTCCCAGCGCCACTTAGGCGGCAATGAGAGAACTAAGCACAGTTGCAAAAGGAAAATAAAGCATTCCAAAAATATAAATCCTAGCATATCCACACGATTTCTTCATTCCACAGACTTCAACTTCAGAATTAGTCCACGAAATTTGCCTTTTACCGGATCGAAGCTCGAGCAAGTTGAAATGCTATTGTCTTCTACTCGACACTGATTGGCTCAATAACCGTACACGTAATTAAGTTGGAATGCTTTGTTTCCGTTCTGCAGTGATTGGCTCTTGTTGACTAAGTGGTCCGGCCCACTTTCATTAGTCGCACTGCAAGTTCCACTCGGAGAACACACTTCTTTTAAGGGTAAGAGAAAATTCCACTTACATTCAGCCAGCCACGGAATGAGCGGCAGAAGGACAAGAACGTGCGTCAAGCTATTGACCATCTCTGCTGAAGATGACTTTAGGATTAACACACAGGAAAATCAGTACTGCAAGCACAAGAACTAAGACGTAATGACGAACCAACTGAAATAGGCTGGTGGATTTATATTTTTACAAACTTATAAGCAGTAAAATTGTCAGAATTTGTTTCCGTTTTGTTCATCAAGTTGTCTTGTTAATTGAGAATGCGTGTCATGTTCTTTTTGTTAAGTAAATACTTGAATCTGGAAATTACTTTGGAAATAAAATGTGCTCATGAACGCAAACAAATTACTCGCAATTAAGTGTCAAATTATGTGTGTTGTGTCCTACATACAACAGACCTTATAGCCATCAAACGGATTTGTCCCATTTACAACTGATTTCAGTATTACGTGCATAAGCGGTTTTTCAAGTGTTTGAGCCGACAATCATTCGACGTACTCATTCGCGACACAAATATATCATTCCGCGCAAATTTCCACCACTTCTGCGAAGACTGTCGAGTAACTCGGAATATGAAAAAGCACCTAAATTATTCGATATATATATCATTAATGATAAACCAGTGAGTCTGGTAACAAACTAATTTATCGGATTGTTTAAATACTGTCCACAATAACTTTTCGAGTCTTTTAGTGAAACATTTCTCCTCTATTTCGTAGCACTTTGTCAGCGGTCAATAAGTTCCATTGTGCAAGCAAGCTCTTGCTTCCTGTTTGCATTTCTTTTGTTCCAGCTGTATATTTTTGTCCACGTTGTTCATAAAAACAGTGAGTAACAACACAGGGAATAAGGGTAAATAGCAGTTTATTAAAGTTTTGTTTCATTTACACACTGATTTTGTGAATTAAAACACAAGTTTAACTACAAAGTAGACTCTGGCTGCGACCTTACTGCCGGAAAACAGCGCTCGTAAACACTTTCCCAAACCTTTCTTTTTTCTTCTGTTTCTTTACCTTGTCCCTGTCCAAGCTATTTTCTCCTTCCTCTCAGTCACCGGCGTACAAACAACAGCAAAGAACCGTGGACGAAAATCCTGCTGGTTGCTACGTTGGATCTAAGTCAGATCTAATCAGCCCGCATTGAAAATGAATACGAAATTCAAGGACTACGGCAAAGCTGACGTGCAACGTAGGATATTTTATATTGAATATTTCAATATTTCTCCAGGTACTAGACGTTACAAGTGAAGAGCTCTAAGATAAAAAGATCTATAAATGTGGTAAATTTCGCAATAGAAATTGCGGAAACGGGAAGTTCATGATGTAGACTAGAAGTAGCAAAAATGTATAAGAGATATTAAGCACTATGTTTCATCACGTATATTCATACCATATGCATGGTTCTAGAGTTTTAGCTTTATCTATAAGGTGCGCTTATCTGCATGGCTTTACGTATTGAGTACTAGTCTCGTGAGGAGTATATTATATCTAGAGGGATAAGTTGCATGTCGGTGTAAGAGTGGTTAGGTCTAGAAAGAAAATGTTCAGATACAGTACTGTAGGTTTAGATTTAATGTTATAGGCTTATCTACAGTGTCCGTCTGTGTTCGTTAAATCCGCTGTCTTTGAGGCGTCGCTTAAATTGTTTCACCTATGTATTGCAAATGGCAATGATTACATTGTATCATTGTATCACACATAACCTGTAATACGGCTAAAAGCCTCATATACATGATACAATGTAATCGTTGCCATTTGCAATACATAGGTGAAACTAAGCGACGCCTCAAAGGCACTGATTTAACGAACACAGACCCTAACATTAAATCTAAACCTACTACGGTATCTGAACATTTTCTTTCTATACCTAATCCCGGGGGTGCACAGCCGTTCCTTTTAGGGTGTAAAATTTCAGTGATGGTCCCATTTAGGGGGTCTTTTGACAAAAGACAATTACGTAACAAAACACGGTACCTTTAGGGTGTCGTCTGTTTATTTGCAAGGATATTACAGATAAAGGAGATTACAGACATGCTGCTAAATCCGGGGCTTAATCCCAACATTTATATGGTGGTTCCTTTAAGGGTTCAAAATTAAAAAAATCCATTTATTCTTTAAATTTTTGAGTTCCTTTTAAGGCTGGTTCTCATGTGATCGCTGACGATCGCCGGATTGTCCAACATTTGACCAGCGATCGTCAGCGATCATGTATGTGAACACTTCTAACGATCCAGCGATCCCGTGGCATCCCACAATGCAATGTTCCCTAGATCCAAACTTCAACGCCATGGCAACGGTTTGTTGTTGTGTTGTTGTCGCTCGTGCATTCACTTGTTCACTCAGTCAGGTTCGAACATGGCGGGCTGCAGTACGGAAGCCGTTTATGGAAGAGCTGCGCAAATACGAATGCCTTTATAACAAATACAGCAGAAAATATAAAGACAAGTACAAGAAGTTTAATGTGTGGACGAAAATCAGTGTAAAGTTCAACATTACACCGGCTGCTGTAGAGGAAAACATATCAGGACTGCGTATGGAAGATACCTCATCGGAGAAAGAACATTCCGTTGGGTTCAGGAAGAGATTCTGTTCCCATGCCAGTCGAGTTTATGAATCTAGTCTGGCTTGCTGTGCACATCGAGCACAAAGCGTCAGTTTCAAATCTGGGAAATCGGCAATCTCGTACCCAGACCCCATTTGTTTCTTACTGCGCATGCTCGACGAAAAAATAGAGCCCTATTTTTTCGTCGAGCATGCGCAGTAAGAAACAAATGGGGTCTGGGTACGAGATTGGGAAATCGGGAACTTGACAGTCCATCCAACTCACACGCACTGGCGCGTTTATATGTGAACAAATGGCAGCGATCGCGAGCGATCCTTCGGTTGAGTGATTTGTACGATCCGGCGATCGCTAGCGATCGTCAGCGATCATATGAGAACCAGCCTTTAAGGTTCATTTTTAGGGTCACGGCCGAGCACCCCTGTCAGGTCAGTAGGGGAGTCCCCCCACCCCGGGACCTAACCACTCCTACACTGACATGCAACTTAACCCTCTAGAAATAATATACTCTTCACGAGACTCAATACGTAAAGCCAGAGAAGCGCACCTTATAAATAAAGCTAAAACTCTAGAACCATATGGTATGAATATACGTGATGAAACATAGTGGTTATCTCTTATACATTTTTTGCTACTTCTAGTCTAGTCTACGTCATGCACTTCCCGTTTCCGCAATTTCCGTATTGCGAAATTTACCACATTTATAGATCTTCTTACCTTAGGCTTAGAGCTCTTCACTTGTAACATCTAGTACCTGAAGAAGGCTGGTTTGGCCAGCCGAAATATTGTAATATTCAATATAAAATCCTACGTTGTGCCAGGTTTGCCGTAGTCCTTGGACTTCGTATTCTACAAACAACAACCGATAGGGTTGATAATATGATTTGTCAGTAGACCATTTTTATGCCATCGGCTGTGTTGAGTCCCAGGATAATATATAAAAAATACATGTATATTTGCCAACCTTTAAAAATTGCAGGTGGCTGAAACTTTGACAGACATACACGACTTTCATAATGGCCGCCTCCTAATTTGCATATGTGATTTTCCGTTTCGGTTGTTTACCCACATTTATAGAAAATATGAACATTGCCATGTGAAAGAGCATGTCGACATTAGTGAACTTGTGAAAGTTGAGTGCTGTAGCTTAAAAAGCAATGAAGTTACAGCAAGTTGAAATTAGAGAGATTTGTATGAGAAAAACAACGGACGCCTTACTAGCCTCGCTTTCATGTTTTTCTGCATTAGAAATGCTCATAGCTCAACAGCAATTCTCCACATTGCTCTAAAACTCAAAAATATTACTAGTTTTAATGTGATCTTTCATGTGGTAGCATTGGTTTCCCTCTACAGATTTATCTTCCAAATTATGCAAATTAGGAGGCGGCCATTATGAAAGTCGTGTATTGTATTGACATCATCATAACGATGACGTAATCGGTCACGTGATTTTAAGTACACGCCCGTATCTCCCTCATGTTTAATGCCAAGCAACTCAAACTCTGACAGACATGGTATAGACCTTTCCCGGCATTCGATCGAACGGCACCAATTCAAGATTGGGGTAGACAAAAATACTGTAAATGTATGAAAATGTCTACTCCAATCTCGACTTGGTGTCAATGTTCGTGGACATTGGAGCGGAATGCGGGAAAGTCTATTAGGTCCCCACGATTCAGTTAGTGGTGATGTCGTAACGATGACGTCATCGGTCACGTGATTTTACAGGCTACACAGGCTATCACAACAGCAATAATAACTTGAACTTTGAACATTTCCACATGTTTACCCTTCAGATCACAACGCGCTATATCAAATACACTTTACATCCACGAGTTCGCCATTGGGGCGCTATGTTTATTTTTTATTATTGTATTCACAATCATTATCACGTCACTTTATTTTAATTTCATATTACATATTACTCTCTACTTTCTTTTCATTACTCTAGAGTGTTTTATCGTAAGATTTTGCAATTCGTATTTTAAGTATTAACTCAGTATAAACATGGATCATGTCTATAAAATATCCTGAAGTTTGGACATTCTTTGTTAAACAGACTGATTACGGAAAAGTTTAACGTGTTACTGAATCGACAAGTAAGGTTCTCATGTTTATATAATAGGCCATCCCAATAAAATGTTTCGTTTACCATCACCCTCTTTCAACCAAGTAAAACCTGGTTTATACTAAGTCAGCATTAAAATGGGCATGTATTTCTCAACTACTTTTTCAGTGGATTCACAATTCGCACGAGAAAGGCAAGAAACTATAAAACGTAGAGAGCTCAACCTTTTTGATTTTTACTTTTCCCAAAAAACTTGGGTCGGTCTTCAATCTATCTTTTTTGTTTGTTTAATTTTCCCAAAATTGGGTCGGACCTAAAAATAATCAGTGACCATTCATTCCGGAAGTTGAATCGCAGCTCTATTTCCGGTCGAGTGTGCGCACGATCTTCACGTGACTTTGTGTTCCACGAGTGAAGTCGATCATCAGGTGAGCTTGACCTGAGACTCAACTGGCAAACTATAAACACCGGACCACGACAACTCGTAAAGGACTAACATCACAGCTGACACAATATACTTGAAGAGTACTCCAAGGCTCTGTGGGATCTCGAGAATATTGCAATCAAAACAGGTGTAGATCAAGCCGACAAGAAATTCAATCGGGATCAAGCGGCGATCGACTCGAAAGCCGACGACTTCTGACTGAAAACGATAGATATGGGCTAAGTATTGGAATATGGCATGGAGAATTTAAATTCTCTACCCCGGCAGAAACTATTGTTTAGATTTGAGGAGAATCAAGATGTCTTCGGTGAAGGTCTCAGTGCGCGTGCGGCCATTCAACACAAGGGAAAATCTGAGACAGTGCAAATGTATTATTGGCATGCATGGACCAACAACCAGTAAGTTTGGGTTTCAGCTCTATATCCTCCCAATCTATTATCATTGAAATAAAAGCTAGGCGATGTATGATTCACTTTTCATTTCCATGTATGGCTATTTGCACGAATTTTGTGTTCGTTTCAAAGGTCGTTAAATTTGTGAACGTGCTCAAACTAATTCAGAAAACAAATACATGTAAGTGCTAGCAGAGGTCTCTCTGTCTTGGTAAAACGGACTAAGTCTAAAGTTGCAGTGAAGTATTATATAATTCTCATCTCCGGTGCGGCGTCGTTGTATGCTATGATTTTTATTGTCATTGATTGATGATTTGATGCCGTTGAACACTGCATATTGAACATGAAATCTGTGACCTTGGGTTGGAAGAGATCGATTCATGTAACTTACATGAAATCGATTCTCTGGAAATGAACAATCGTGTTTAACGTAGAAATTAAGGCTTGAACATTTACATGATGGTTGTTCACCGGAGTCACTGTTTCCGGCCAACCTTAAATATCAAAACTTTAACACCCAAACAGCATTTCCAATCAACTGTGCATTAGTAGATACATTTGTACAAGGTAACAACAATGCAGAGAAATATATGTGAATTAATTAATGGTAGAAATTCATTAATGGCAAAACGATTGCTACTATTATCATGGTTAGTAAGTAATTGCTTGAATATATATATAGAAGACTAGCTGCTTCTATTGTCCGAGTTCTCAAGTAAATTTGTTTCTCTGGTAAAGAACATTATCAATTTATGAGCATATGGATAACACTTTGGCAAGCTTTGCAGTAATTAAGAATGCCTCGAGGCCTCTCATCCTCAAGTATTGTGAATGGTAAATATTTGATAATTATAAAAAAACTTAATATATTTTGTTGTTACAGGACTGCAGATATTTTCCTTAAAAATATGCCTGACAAAGGCCAAATTAAAATGTGTGCCCAAAATCTCTGTGCATATTTTCAATTGATGGATAATAAAAAAATATTGTCAATTATTGATACCATGGAAAATATAAGATATAGAAAAAATGTTAAACATCATGTTAAATGGTGACAGAGGTGGGATAGTTATTCTTGCCATTAGAAAATTCAACAAGTGAGCAGCTGGTATTGATGAAGCACTGTTATTTGGACTTCACGAAACAATTCATTATAATTTATTACTCTTTTTGTTGAAGTGCGACCCTGGAAGTTTCATGTCCCATTTAGAAAATCGCAATAATAATAATAATAATAATGGCCATATTTATAGTGCCTTATCACCACAGTCTCATGGTGCTTTACAAATTACTGACATCCTGTCAGTGATTAGTTACAGACTGCTTATACAGTGCTGATAGCTGCCATGCAGTTTACAATTTTTGAGTGTGTGGTTAGTACAATGGCCAGGCTGTTGTACTGGGTGACAATCTCCTGCTCTTTTCGAGTAGCACAGCAGGTTCTTTCACGTCTCCTTCAAATACTGAAGTAGGAGAGAAGGCGAACAGCTTACAGTCGTCCCTGCATGCCCAAGTACGTGGTCGGGATTTGAACCCACAACATCCCACACTCTAGACCATGCTCTAGCTACCAACATAACTGAGCTAACTGAGCTGACTGTAAATCAAGTCTAGGTGGTGAAAGCAATTTGTACATGTATGAGACTAGACAGTCTAGGCTTCAGATTTTATTGATGTTTGGTTAAATACAAATTTCCAAATGCTACTTAAAACTTTCAGGGTTGCACTTGGTAATCATGGTAATAAACGTAATCAAGAAGTCTACTTGTTACCCTGAAGTGGATATACAGACACACACACACACTCCTAAATGAAAGTATAGGCCATCTTGGATTCAAAGTGAGATTGCTAGGTTAGCTTCATTCTGACTATCCCTCAGTATGAGGCTAACCTACGAAATTGAAACAAAGGATTCCCTCGCTTTGAATCCATCAGGTGAAGAGTGAATTGGGATGAACTATATTAGTACAATATTACATTGTTTTGGCACCTATAAACCAGTAGTTGTTATTATATAGAGACTGTAAGTTACATCATAAACAAAATTTATACATGTAGAGGTACATGTATGCAGACAGAATTTAATGTAAGAAATGGTAGAGATATATTAAATATAGAACTATATAAGGGAGTTGAAATGTATAATACCCATACTTCGCTTTTGTGCCATGCTCCGGATTGTTCAGCAAATAAAAATGACTATACCTATGGATAAAATGGCAGTTGGGTTCTGTGACTAGACTGTCATGCTAGACTACACTGTATTTTCCAAATATGGTACTTTTTATTTACTGAATAAGCTGGAACATGGGGCTGCTGTTACAGTTGTTTTAACTCCCTTCTATGTTTCTGATATATATTAATGTACTATAGTTTTCTCTTGATATACATGTAAGTTCAGAATTTATATTGATCTCTTACAGTGAATATAGTTATAAAATTAATTCCCTTATTTGCTCTTCTCATCCTGTCATACTCCAGTTCTAAGTATATTGTGTAGGCCAATGTCTTTATACATGTATAATATGCTTGTAATGTTAACAATAACCTATTTCTGGTGCTGAAGTATGCCCCAATATTTTGTGTGCAGATTTATTATTATTATTATTTAATTAATCTTTATTGATAGAAAGATACAAAATTACGTAACAACTACTACGACAGGAACAAACAAATACAGACTTCTACAGACTTGACTTATATTATTTTAAAAACCTGCATATTTAAGACACTACCTGAGGCCACACAGGAAGACAAAAAAAAAAAAAAAAAAAACAGAGGTGAACTATATTTCATTTAAGTGAGCCAAGTTAGGACCTTGCTCCATTTTTCATAATGAAAAGAAAGTTTATCCTTTTCTCTAACAATAACTAGTTCTATCATGTACATGTAGACGGTTCTTAGTTTGTTGATGAATATACTAATTCTTGGAAGTTGGGCTTTAAGCTTACAGGTGTAAATATAATATTTAGCTAAGCAGAATAATGTGATTTATTTAAATAGAATCTTCAATTGGCTCTGCCAACCCCAAAATAACATCAAGTTCATTGATATTTTTCCAAAATAAATCATGTTTAACTAGAACTTGTTGTACTGCAAGCCAAAATGATTGAAACTAAGGGACAATGAAATAGGAGGTTATGTCAAAATAACACATAGGAATCCTCTATTCTCTTCAGTGATAGTGTATTGGCAACAGTTCTTATGGCTTGTTTTGGGGAATTTAAAAACTCTACCACAATTTTATAATGGATTAAAAAAAAATTGTGTTCAAAGGATTGTGGGTTATAAATATGCTAGTTGTAAATTGGTTTTGCTATCGCAAAATGTATTTAGAGTAGCATTTTTTGCTAGTCAGAAACAGTCAACCCAAACAAAGACCAAAAAAAACTATATGACACATTTTAAAATTTGCTAGTTAGTTTTCTTGCTTTGCTAGGCAAAAAATATATTTTTTTACCCCTGATCAATGCACTTAATTATTTGTAGCTATGATAATACATGTAGTTATTGTTATTATTCCTTTGTTTAGCAATACTCAATCCAAAGAATTTGAGTGAAAAACCGAAGAACTATTCTTATGATTACTCTTACTGGTCCCATTCTCAGGTTAGTGAATGTGCAGTTCAGTGAATAACATAAATTTTATTGTCAATTAAGTGCTAAATGCATTATGGTTTCAGTGATTTCATTATTACTATAAGGACTGAGAATTTAACTCAAAGGTCAACCAACATTTTGCATTTTACTCTGCCATCAATCATAACTATGATGCCACCAAATGTTTACGAGTGATGGCCATGTATCCTAGCTGTAATGAAGTGGGAAGTATTGATTATGTATTAATTAATGCATCATTGTAATTAATGGCACACTGTCATTGGCTAACAGCCTCTGATGTCACCAACATGTGAGTTGGCCGCAGCATTCACAAGTTAGTTGGACACTCTCCAGTTTTATACAGTGCTTATGGTAGGATGCGTAAAAAAAAAATTATGCGGTTTTTTTTGGTCAATTATGCGGGGAACATCGCGAATTATGCGGGATGACGTCATACGTTTTTTAGCACAAATAAAATTGTTTTATCATGTTTCACTTCAAAAAAGCCGCTAGTTGAGTAAGAGAGATGGTTAATTGTCTCAAATCCATTTTAACTAGTATCCCTTTGCGTTCAAATCTATGTACTAGAAAGAAATGTTAAACGTCAACTGATCCTAAGTATTCCGAACAATTCTTGACGCAGCAAGATTATCAAGCCGTGTTTACTAGCGTTATGGTCATAGGTTTTATTTCAGGTTAGTATGAAAATGTTGTCTACTTTGTGGAAATGTCTTCAAAAGACGTAATTATCATTTCAGTAAGAAAACCAGGGGGAAAAAACCAAGCGGGTTTTTGAAATGCTGTTGTAGTTGTCGCCTTATCGCAGATGCGGAAATCGGCACGTTACTTTGACAGATCGCTAACCGATTTAGCGGTAAAGGACTAAGGAAAATAAAGTTTAACAGTTGGGGGTGCCATCGCTTTTTGAATCAAGTTTTAAATACTGTACAGAATTTAACTGACCCAAAACGAGAATTAATAGTAGCGGTCGTTACTAGAGCTTACGCAGCATAAGCGAAAACGCCGTTCGACGTACCGTTGTGAATCGTCGTTTAGATTGCTCAATGTTCGACGATTTTGGAAGGAAATCTACTGTTAACTTCGGATAAATTGGGTAAGAGTCTTTGAGAAATAGCGAAAATAGATACCTGTTTTATAATTTTCTATAAATTTCTCCAAATGATGCGGGATTATGCGGGAATTGCCGGATTATGCGGGTTATGCGGAGCAAGCCAAATTATGCGGGTCCGCATCCGTGCATAATTCCATAAGCCCTGTTTATATTGCTTGTAAATATTTGGTGGCCATCGCAGTTATGATTGATGCAGCCAAAAAATACAAAACATTGCAGGTTGAGTTCTCTGAGTCTGCATAATATATAGCTATAGAAAATCACTGTAAACTAGACAATGTTTGTAAATACCCAGTTATGCAATTTTCCTCATCGTTTACTAGCCAGTATACTTACATTGTATTGTTTCATTTAAACACAGCATTGCACTACAGTATACATGTACATTTAAACACAGCTTGTGTATTAAATAAGTTTATACATGTATGTCTAGAAACCAGCAACTGGTGGATTAATTTCTGCTTTAATTTTATGAAAGTGAATATATATAGCCACTAGCCACTTGTTTCCAATTATTGCCCACCTGTCCCAAAAGAATATACTAAGAACCTTGGTTATCATCTTCACCACCACTGTCATCATCTGATCGCTATAAAATAAATTATTATCATCATCACCATCATATAAAGGAAATTATCATCACTTATTGTCATCATCATCATCTCTATAAAGAATCATTATTATTATTACTGAAAGGTTTATGATTTGATAGTCAGATCCATTAATTACTCCATGTACATGTACAAATGTATCCCAGTTGATTTGTTTACAGCTATATGATGTTGTGTGACCAGTAACACTGACAGTCACAAAAGCCTTTTCAAAGACTTGACATGGATTTTGAAATCTACAATGTGCTGGGAAAATGTGCTGAATGCAACTATTAATTGATGTCAAAATAAGCTACAATGTAGTGTATCAAAAACTTACAGAATGAAATTAAATACTGACACTGCATGAATCGAGGACATTCCTTTTTTCTCTCAATTTGCTAATTTAGTGCTGGAAAAGGCAAATAAGGCTTTCAAACCTGCCATGGGTTGAAATTCAAGATTTAAAAATGAAACTCTGAGACTGGTGCCCTGGGTTTTGTGTCTACATTCACTTATTATTAATCATATAGCTGTTATTCCTTATATATTTATATTATGATTAAATTCTTAATGTGTTCCCACAGGATGATCTTCATTTTGCAACCCAGAAGGAAGTATATTCTGACATTGGAAAAGAAATGTTGCAACATGCATTTGAAGGGTAATTATAGTACCTAATAATGCATTGAACTGTTTATAATAACCTTAGCCTAGTCTTTTTAAAGTTTAATTAAAACTAAAAAATATTAATATTTGACATCATTACCGTACATACATGTAGTCATGTATATATTGATGTCAATAAACTTAATTTGGCAGTCATACATGCAGAAAGGGAAAATGCCTGTCAGATTATTAGAATTATTGTTTCCACCAGACAACATGCATGCATACATTACAGCAATTTTCATCATTATGCAGACTGAGAACTCAAAGGTCGACCAACGTTTTGTGTTTTACGCTGCCATCAATCATAAATATGATGGCCATCGAATATTTACAAACATGACCATGTGAAGCTCTCCAATCCTGTAAGTTTCCCATGGGAATCTGCATTGTTGAAATACTTCCCATGGCCATTGTTTGTAAATATTTGGAGACTGGCATAGTTATATATGATTAACATGCAGCAGCAAAAACACAAAACGTTGACCTTTGAATACTCAGTCCGCGTAATATTGAAAATTGCTGTAATGATTATATTTATTTTAAAAGGTACATAATATAGTTTATAGAGATTTCATATGTTTGTATCATATTCCAGGTACAATGTCTGTATCTTTGCATATGGCCAAACAGGAGCTGGCAAATCATACACCATGATGGGAAAGCAAGAGCAAGGACAAATGGGAATCATTCCACAAGTATATGAACAGGGCTCGAAATGGCAACCATAATCAGGGGTGGATCCAGGAAATACAGAATGAGGGGGCCATAGCATAAGCCGAACCTTGCACCATACGTGTATAGATAGGTGCAATTAGCTACGGGGTGCGGGGGCATGTATCTCAGCCAACGAAAGGGGGCAGTGGCCCCCTCAGCCCCTTAAATCCACCCCTGGTAATGGTCGCCAATGTGACTAAAACATTACATTTGGTGACTAAAACCTTGTCAATTTATCAGTAGTTATATTTAACAATTATTCACCGAAGTGGAAGTGAATAGTGGTGGATATTTACCAAGCTGCTTCGGTGAGTTAAATATCCACCACTATTCACCAACACTGAGTTGAATAATAATTATTGTTTTAGTATTTACCACACTGCAGGTGAATAGCCAGCACCAAATACTTATTTTATTTTCTGTTAAATGGACAAAAACGTGCATGATCACTGCTTTGCTCGGAGGTGTATATAAAATCATACTCACTGTTTGAGAAGCCAGTCAGAGCACGCGAAAAGTGATATTCACTGGTGTGGTATATACTAATAATTATTATATATGTTGTCATCATAAGAATGCACATTTCATTGGCTCAATAAGACTTGATTTGAGCGTGTATTATTATCTTATGCACACTCGAGCAGTTCTTGTCACATAGATTGAATTTTATATTATAAAAGAAATAAAAGATGGTTCTCCTCTATGTTCTACCAGAAAATAATCAGTCACTTCGTGCTGGAATTAAAAACTATTTGCATTGAAAAACACAGCTCTACAATCGAACCCGTGCTATAAAAGGAGATTGAAGCTCTCACGTTTAAAAATAACGGTTTTTCTGTTTCCCGTGATCCGTCAATGTATAAACTAAAATACTTCCAATTATTAAATAAATATATGCTTACTTGAAGAGTCGAACTTTCACAGAATTTTTTTTGAATAGCCGATCGATCAAACTTCATGGCCGGATCGAATCCCAAACGCTGACAATTTTCTTTCCAGTGGCCTGATAATTGAATAATTTTTTTGGAGTTTTTGAGCTCCTGAAGAAAGATTTCTGAACTCGAACGCAGCTTCAAATATTCACGGATCGAATCGACTGTACTAAAACACTGAGAAAACGCGGTTACGTGTGCAAAAGTGAATGATAGGATATTGTATTAAAATAAAGCCATTTCAATTTACACCGGACGCCGGATTGAAATCTGTACCATACATAATGTTTCGGAAGTGAGAACAGCATTTCTGCTGGTTTTTGTTATGTTAGAGTTGTTTTATTGAGAAAGTACTTCATAAACATCCAGATCTTATATTAGTGCCAAGCAAAATGGTAGAGAAAAAGTGGATAATTTACAGTCTAAGTCGGAATTTTAAGCCTCAGAAGAGAGATACAAGAAACAACTAAAGCTTGAATTCAGAGTAGATCGAAAGTTTTTGAGTTGTTTGACCAATCAGATCGCAGATCGGTGGACAATATTCGACAAATCAGATCGCAGAACGGTGGACAATATTCGACCAATTAGATCGCTGGAACACACACATACAGACAGACACATGAAATTTAATAGTATAGATAGACAGATAGATAGATATGTAGGTAGGTACATGTAGGTAGGAAGGTATAGGTAGATAGATACATGTAGATAGATACATGTAGATCGATAGATAGATAAAAATAGTACACTTTCAAGGTCTTGAAAAGATGCTGAATGCACTCGCATTCCGCTCGTGCATCCACAATTTTTCAAGACCTTGAGCACGCATTATATTTAACATAACATGAAGAACCATCATGTATTTGTTAAATATAAGAACAATTATGTATACATGCACGGAGTACATGTATGTAAATTGAACTTTGAATTGTATTTCCAGCTTTGTGAAGAGCTGTTTCAAAAAGTAGAGAATGAAACAAGTGAAGAAGTGACATTCTCTGTTGAGGTGAGATTTTAATGGTTCACGATTATTTAATGTTGTGATTTGTTTTATATATATGCAATCACTTTTTAAATTTGATTGTGTTGTGGGAGGTGGGTAAGTGATCCTACATGTATTATCGGGGCTCCATTATCGGACCGAACCTATTCTCGAGCACTTGAAAAAAGCTTAATTTTTTCCTCTTCAGCGAAATCAAACAAACGATATTCTTAACCCCTCGGAGACTCATGAACGTTTCGTAGCGACTCTAACCTTATCGTTTCACTTCTTTCATTTCAATATTATATGAAAAACAGAAGATTTTCCTGGCCTAAAGAAAAGGTGGCGCTTTCACGTGGCATATATATAGTTGACCTTAACAAAGACGAGATTCCCGAAAACCTTCACACTTCGTCGCAAAACAACTTCGGACATCTGTTCAACCCCGAATTTGTTGTGGTTTCTGCTGTTTCAAGAAGGTTCCGCGGAACCTATTATGGGATGCCACAAAACCTAAATAGTATGCAAAGTAGGCGCAAAAATGAGACGCTGTTTGGAACAGTTTAGCTGCTGTTAAACGGTAGAACCGATCGTATCCAGACTAAAAATCTCTGTTACACCAATCAGTAAGAGGTTAAGCTGTCCGTTAATAGGTTTGTCAACAACTGTGACTTCTTCAGTAGATTTTCATGGAAAATATTGAAATTCAAAAGGAATCTCGTAATGCCAACTTAAAACATTTATAAAATAGATTCGATAGTACGTTCGCTCTGATTGGCTGAAAGCCGTATTTCTATAAGTCTATAGAAACATAGAAAGTTGAGCGTGAGCTAGTACTTATTTACTGTGGGTTATTTTATAAAGGAAATAGAAAACATGTTCCCCTTGTTTCTATAGAGTTATAGAAACACTTGTAGAAGTTTGGAAGAACTCGAAATAGCTGTGGAAAGAGTCGCCCTTCGGGCTCGTGTTCCCGCTGCCATTTCTCGTTCTCCCAAACTCCCACTCGTGTTTCTATAACTCTATAGAAACACGGGAAATGTTTTCTATTTCTTAAATGGAAGCAATTATGGTAAACTGTCCGAGAATAGGTCCACTTACCATACTTGTCATACTCCATACCTGATATCCCTTTGTAAACAGGTGAGCTACTTGGAGATATACTGTGAAAGAGTTAGAGACCTTTTGAGTCCAACATCCAAGAGTAATCTGAGAGTGAGGTATGTACGTTAAGATGGTTAGAGTGTCGATATCCACAGAGGCAAGACAATGAATAAGAGTGCAGTACGAAGAGGTTATTACACGGAAAGTTGTGTAATACGGTTGGTATTTTGACGAGTAATTATATTTTTTTCGAGCCTGAAAGGCGAGAAAAAATATAATTGACGAGTAAAAATTCCCAGCCGTATTACACAACTTTTCCTGTAATAAATTGTTTATTATATGACAGCTAACACGACCAAAAAATGTTTGTTTTGGCTTACCTTACTGCTAGCTCTGCTTGAAGAAAATCTCGAGAGAAAGAAACCTTTCGTCTCAATTGAAGTCCAATGTCGGGGCCGGGCGCGCACTGAATTATTTTTTTTTCGCGCGCTAAAAGCTGATTGGCTGTTTCTTAAACAGCCCCATTTCTATTGGCTCTCGCGCTTACAAAACTTTTTAAGTGTTGAATAAACGCGTGCAAACCTGTTCGCGACCTGTGTAATAGGGCCTCATATTTGCACTCGTTTTAGCCCGTATTTGCACTCGAAAACGCCAAGTCGTATAATAAACCCATTTATAACATACTCAAAATATCTGGATTCTGATTGGTCAATACCGAGTGCATAAAAAGGTTATAGAGTGCACAGTCGCACGCTCTCAGTAAATGTTTGCTCAGTATATTATAAACACAAAATCGAATGAACTGCTCGTGCTATACGTGATTTATAGGCACTGAGTGATATTTTGAAAGTTCTCAAACTGCACTCGTCCGGTCATGGTAGGTAACCAGTACGCGCTCTCAATTCATTAGAGTTTGTTCAATAATTCGTCTCTCAAGTCGAAAGAGAATAAACAAAAAATAAATACGTTATTTATCGGCTTAGAGTCGGTCGATATAGAGAAAAGCTGTGCCCTCGCTCTTGAAAGTACTCGGCCAGCGACCCCAGTCAACACATTTCAAGAGGTCTGTATAGAGGAAAACTGTGCCCGAGTTCTCAGCTCCATGCTGACATGTAAGATTCTGTTTATTATTTCCCAAGCTATAAATTACCGTGTTCTATGCGCGACATGAACATGCGAAGTCACATCTGTGTATAATAAAACATCATGTTTGATGTCTTTCTTTCCCCAGGGAGCATCCTGTTCTAGGACCGTATGTTGAAGATCTTGCCAAGCTTGCTGTCATTTCATTTGCGGACATCAATGATTTAATCGATGAAGGGAATAAAGCAAGGTATTGATAGGGTGGTTGATCCCACCACGGCCAAACCGGGTCTCGCAAGGTACTGCAAGTTTCCGACTTGCGGTGACTGAGTTTGATCGAGCTTAAATTTGCACGAACGAGGCAAGTTTTTCACCGTTCGGCCACCCAACGCAAGCTGACTGCAAGTCGAAAGTGGCAAAGAAACGCATTTATCAATGAAATTTGTGAAATTTATGGAGGATGTTAACTAAATAGTATGGAAATGAATTTTTACGGCTAAACTTGTGAGCTAACTTGCCGCGAGTCCGTTTGTCCATCTATATCTGCAAGTCTGAGTGCAAGTTTCAATTCGAAACTTGCGTTGACTTGTGTCGACTTGCGAGGCTTTACTCTTGCAACATTTTATCTCAGCTTCTTTCCAATTTTCAGACGCTCACGGTTGTTAACAATTTGTAAAATTAGCTTCTGGGTCAGCGATCATTAAAATATACCAAGGAAATACCTTCTTAGTACGTGGCCTGTTATGCACGCAGTGCATGTAATAAAGAGACACGAACGCGATACCTGTTTGTGAAGCGGTTATTCACTTAATACCTTAATAAGTTTAATAGTAACCCAGGAGTCTTCAAAAGACTAATCTTACAAGCTGTTAGCAACCGTGAGCGTTTTACATTACGACTACTGTAACCGGGACCACTTAGACAACGAGAACCAATCGCATTGCAGAACGAAAACAAAGCATTCCAACTTTCGTTTATTTGAGCCAATCAGTGTCGAAGACAATAGCATTTCAACTTGCTCCAGCTTCCATCCGGTAAAAGGGAAATTTCGTGGACTTCAGTTCTGAAGTCGAAGTCTTTTGACTGAAGAAAATCGCGTGAATATGCTAGTATTTATAAGTTGGAATGCACATATGACGTCACGGCGTGCATGCAATTATTCAGCATCCTAATAGACGACATTCCGATCCTTTAAAGTGCTTCTAACGCTTATTTTTTATCACAAATATCTATTCTACATCAAGTAAATAGTTGAATAGTAGAATATGTTTTTTATTTGAGCGTTGTGTGTAGGAGTTATAAAGGTTTATATTTCCAATATGCTAATGAATATGACGTCTACCCAGGATCATTAATTATACAAAAACAAGCTGGAAGCGATAAATGATATTTTATAAATATCGATGTTGTATCGGCGTTTTTTCCTAATATTTTAACTAAATCGGAAAAAGTTTCATTCACAAGGAGAAAGAAGTGACAGAACAATCCTTGGTTGACGGCACACCATTAGCACATTCGAAACTATAAACCTTAAAAACTCATAGACGCAACACTGAAATCAAGAAAGCTTTTACTTTTAAATCGACATTAAAGTGCCTTTCAACCTTTTGCAATTTTGATAGCTTATGAACCTCCGAAAGGTTTTGAGTACTTCTGTGAAGAAAGTTTTGGTTTAAAGTGAATACTTTATGTTTTACGCTTGTTTGAAATCGTGTAAATGTGACCTTTCCTGACCCATGACCGCGTAAGTAAAAGCCTGGGTCGAAACCTGGGTAGACGTCATCTCATTAATGCATTATTCTCCATGGCGCCTTTTTATCACAACAACATCGATGCATAGAAAATATACACAGTTTTCGAGTTGTTAGTAAAGAAAAAAGTCATTTTAGTCAACATATTAAGTATTTCTTCGAATGATTGCAAAGCCGAATTAATTATATGACGTCAAGATGACGTCTACCCAGGTTTCGACCCAGGCTTTTACTTACGCGGTCATGGTCAGGAAAGGTCACATTTACACGATTTCAAACAAGCGTAGAACATAAAGTATTCACTTTAAACCAAAACTTTCTTCACAGAAGTACTCAAAACCTTTCGGAGGTTGATAAGCTATCAAAATTGCAAAAGGTTGATAGACACTTTAATGATAAAAAAATATCGTTAGAAGCATTTTAATCGACGTACGGATGACGTCAGAACGTGACGATAATATCCGTCAGTCCTCTCGACTCGCCTCTCGACTTGTTCTCGTTACAAATTACCATTCTCCCAGTACGCGGCCAACTTGAAAGGGCGTGGTGGATGTGCGAACGTTAAGGCGTGAATACGGCACGAATATGAGACGGAATCAAATTGTTTTGTCATATGTACTCAATTCAGAGATTTCAAATCAGTAATAACCTTGTAGGGCTTATATACACTTTAACGGTTCATTCTGTTTAAATGCTGTTTATTTGATCGGTAAAGGTTGCATTTCTAACCCTTCTTGCTTGTTGAATGTTATTTTCAGAACTGTTGCAGCAACCAACATGAATGAAACCAGCAGTAGATCTCATGCCATTTTCAGCATCATATTTACTCAACGAAAGTAAGATGAACGATCCCAAACGAATTCTCTACCTATAGACATTACTGTACCCAAATACCTTTAAAAATACTCATTATTTAAAGTGCACCTAACCCCTTTTGCAATTTTTATACCTATGAATCTTTGAAAGGTTTTGAGTACTTCTGCGAAGAAATTTTTGGCTTACATAGAATACTCTATGTTTTATGCTTGTTTGAAATGGTGAAAATTTGACCTTTCCTGACCCATGACCGCGTAAGAAAAAGCCTGGGTCGATTCTGGATCTTACGTCACCTCATTGATACATTATTCTCCATGGCGCCTTTCTATTACAACAACATTGATATATAGAGAATATACACAGTCTGTGAGTTGTTAGTAAAGAAAACAGTTATTTTAGACAAAATGCTAAACATTTATTCAACTTATTGCAAAGTCGAATGAATTAGATGACGTAAGATCTAGAATCGACCCAGGCTTTTTCGTACGCGGTCATGGGTCAGAAAAGGTCAAATTTTCACCATTTCAAACAAGCCTAGAACATAGAATATTCTTTGTAAGCCAACAATTTCTTCGCAGAAGTACTCAAAACCTTTCAAAGATTCATTGGTATAAAAATCGCAAAATGGGTTAGGTGCACTTTAAGAGTTGTGAGACAGCTTCAGAAGACTTTGTCAAAATCTTACCGTAACTTTTTACCAGAAAATCCCAAAATTTAAATATACTGAATACCCAAATTTCAATGTAAAAATACTGTACACTCAATTTAGAAACCCTTGGATGCGAGTATACCCAAAACCCCTGGCCGACCATGGCTATCGTAAGCTCGACGTTTAAATCCTATTTCCTTGAACACGTCATTCAGTACTTTTCATGTTATATTAGATACATGACAATATGTAAATATTTTTGCTATTATCAGTGTTATTGATAAGCGTCAGTATTGGACAGTTAATATAATTTATTAATCAAATTTTTGATCTTTTTTTTTTCTATATTCAAACTTCGTGCTCTGTTAAATAATGCAAGCAGGTAATTGGCTGATGTCAATCACCTGACATTACCATATGAAAACAATGATGACGTCACTGCATGCAGTGATTTTGTTTTCTGACCCTTACTGAAAAATGTTTCACTTGCCCATTTTATTTTTCCAGACATGATGAGCTTAGCCAGCTTACAACCGAAAAGGTAGGTCGCATCAAATTGCCCTGTTTATTCACACACAGGTAACCAGTGATAGGCCAACATTGTTTGGGTTTAGAAGTGTCAATCAATCACTTAGTTGTTAATCACATGCAGCTGTCAATCAACCTCAGTAAACAATAGCAGACTGGAACTAAGCACCATGCAGACATTGATGTCTGTTTGTAACCTCAATAAATAAATAAGGTCCTCTTTAATTGTCAGGGGCTTAACTAGACGCTTTTGCATTGTAAGTTAACTTCACTTAGTTCACCGTCACTTCACCGTTAGTTCATCGTCATCTGTTAGTTTCTCCGTTTCTTCCCCGTGAAGTAGTTCTGCGATACTTGTTGCTTAATCTTCATAGTAGGCCTTTCCAGCAGCTCATTCATCGATAGATCACAATCGACTACGCTCGCTCATCGTTGATAAAAAATCGAATTTTAAGGAAAATTTAGTTTGTAAAATTACGTTGTCACGTTTGAAGATCACGGTCACGATGGATTTCAACTGTCGCTAATTTGTTTATGTTATGTAAGACAAAGTCATGTGTAATAACACTACCAACTAATAACACTACCGACTAATAACACTACCGACTAATAACACTACCGACTAATAACACTACCGACTAATAACACTACCGGCTAATAGCACTACCGACTAATAACACTACCGGCTAATAACACTACCGGCTAATAACGCTACCGGCTAATAACGCTACCGGCTAATAACACTACCGGCTAATAACAATCCCGTGCAAGTGCTTAAAATAAATGAAGTCAGATATTTTTTGCTGTCTACCACATGATTGCATTCCTGCAAAGGACCCAATCCAGTGTCTAACTTCCCCACCGAAGCAGACTTACAGTAGTTACAGAAACTAGTCATCCTTTGTTACTTAATTGTCGTGAACATGCAATGATATTTCAGCACTGGACCTACTCTAGCGTTTTGTGTCTACTCATTTTTGCAGGTCAGTAAGGTCAGTCTGGTTGATCTTGCTGGCAGTGAACGAGCCGATTCGACTGGCAACAAGGGAGAAAGGTTGAAAGTAAGTCTGAAGCATTACTGGTTGAAGACGCAAATTTAGTTGGCTATAGTTGTGTTAAGTTGTACTAATAATTGTCACTTTCCATTCTCTTCTTACAGGAAGGAGCGAACATCAATAAATCCTTAACAACTCTAGGAAAAGTGATCTCTGGTCTGGCTGATCAGGTAGGATGCTATGATTTATTTGCTATTTGGCTTCTCTTACATACATCATAATGTTAGGTCGTGTGTGTGTGCGTATTTGTGTGCAGTGTGTGTGGGTGTAATTCCCTAAAAGTGTGGGTGTAACTTCGACCTTGTATTTTATATTTCTTCCTTTAAATCTGGCTTCCTGGTTCCCTAACCCTGTATGGTTATTTCGGGAGTCAGCACCCGCCTTAGTATTTATACTTCTCTTTATTTAATTGTATTAACTTCATTCATAAGGGTAAATCAAATTGCTGTTGTTGTTGTTGACACACATACTTAAAAAAAAGCTGTTTTATTCACTCCCTTGAGCAGGGTTTGAATTTTGAACTCCGCCAGCAAACCCAGGGGTTACCTACTGAACCCCCCTTGGGGGACTCTTGTTTATCAGTGACGTATGACGTAATTGTTTATGACGTAATCCATATATGTGAGGTAGTACCGGGTACGGTTGTGAACCTACTTTTCATTTCCGGTTCCGGTTTTTTCGTAAAATTATGTTGAATTCCGGGTTATAGATGATTCAGAATAATCAAACAGGGAGAACATCCGGGTTCGTTTTCACGATAACTTGAAAATCCTGGTTTTGGAGCAATTTTTCTCGTAAAACCGGTTCCGGTTACGGATCCCATGACCAAAGTTAACATACCTATACCCATTTAGAGTACAAGTCCCCCCCCTCCCCCACCTCGGGCTGCACCCACTGAGCAGCACCTTTTCAGATTGCTCTTACACAATGATCTCTTTCCAGTCATCATATCATAAAAAGAAGAGGCGATCGGACTTCATTCCATACCGGGACTCTATTCTTACTTGGCTGTTGAAGGAGAACTTGGGTAAGTTTTGCTAGCTTTGAGTAACTTTATAATACACTAAATCGATTGTGAGGAAATAGTGCGGTTTTCGATTGAGTGTCAAAAGTAATAAGTGATTGCTATGGTTTTGCGCCGTTTGCTTAAATTATCAGCCAATCAAGTTCTAAACTAAAACCTAACATTATTTTGGTCCGTCATACAATCGATTTACGTTTCTGCGAGAGTTATCCACGATTGCGTTAACTTTTCCTCATGATTGGTTCAAGTAAAACCAATCGTGAATTACTTCAGTTCGTGATTGGCTCATTGTGTTTTTACTTGCTCCTGATTGGCTCATTGTGTTTTTACTTGCTCCTGATTGGCTCATTGTGTTTTTACTTGCTCCTGATTGGCTCATTGTGTTGTTACTTGCCCGTGATTGGCTCATATTGTTTTTACTTGCTCCTGATTGGCTTATTGTGTTTTTACTTGCTCGTGATTGGCTCATTGTGTTTTTACCTGCTCCTGATTGGCTCATTGTGTTTTTACTTGCTCCTGATTGGCTCATTGTGTTTTTACTTGCTCGTGATTGGCTCATTGTGTTTTACTTGCTCCTGATTGGCTCATTGTGTTTTTACTTGCTCGTGATTGGCTCATTGTGTTTTTACTTGCTCGTGATTGGCTCATTGTGTTTTTACTTGCTCGTGATTGGCTCATTGTGTTTTTACTTGCTCCTGATTGGCTCTGTAATTACTTTGGTTTGGTTTTACGACACTCAATCGAAAACTGCTCTAACATGCAGGAGTTCATTAAAATGTTCTAGTTTGCATGTAGAGTAGTTTTCAATTCCAATGGGGCCACCGGCTCACAGCTCAACACAGTAACAATGAGTCACATTACATAAGGTAGCTTTACCTTTCTAATGTTCTAGGTGGTAATTCCAAAACGGCTATGATTGCTGCCATAAGTCCAGCGGATATCAACTACGAGGAGACGTTGAGTACATTAAGGTAATAATACTAGCAACACCAAGTCATCTATTTTAATCAGGACAGAGATATATTATATTTGCTGAATCTTATTTTAGAGGGCTATCATACTCCACACCGTGGTAAAACGTTGTGCGCCGCTGGCCAAAAGAACCAGTTTCCGAGGAATTTCACTTTTTCAGTAAATAATTTTATAACTTAGTAAACTCACAGTGAATTACAAATTACGAAAACTTAAACCTGTTACGTCTTAGGCTTAGCTTTACAGTAGGTTTGTTGTTATTGGCGAAACATTTCACATACGTATCTAAAATTAGAAACAGGGGTGATTACCTTTGTTTTCTTTCAGTTTTGGCGGGAAACTGGCGGGACACGCGCGCGCTGGGCTCAAAAGCGCATGCGCGTGACGTTTTGCCGCGGTGTCCGTACACCTTCAAGTGAAATGTATGTTTGTTGTTTCCGTTAGGTATGCAGACCGAGCCAAGCACATCATGTGTAAAGCTGTTGTCAACGAGGACCCCAACGCCAAGGTTGGTTATACCGAAAATCGTAAACGAAAAACGAAACGAAATAAATTAATAAACAAAAAAAAGAGCGAACGTCCTTTTAACAAATAGATTTCATTTGGCTGTGCGTTTCTCCTCTTATAGATGCACAGATGACGTCAAAACGTGAAGAGAATAAAGCAGTAGTCGAGTGACATTTGACGTCATCTGTGCATCTATAAAGACTGGTTTTCACTATTCACTGGTGATCACAAGCAACATACGCAGACGTAGTGCCGTATTTATCATTAGCGGTACTTGTTCTACTCACAGGTGTGAGATAAGAACGAGCAACATACGCAGACGCAGTGCCGTATTTATCATTAGTAGTACTTGTTCTACTCACAGGTGTGAGATTAGAACGAGAACACACGCAGACGCAGTGCCGTATTTATCATTAGTAGTACTTGTTCTACTCACAGGTGTGAGATAAGAACAAGCAACATACGCAGACGCAGTGCCGTATTTATCATTAGTAGTACTTGTTCTACTCACAGGTGTGAGATTAGAACGAGAACACACGCAGACGCAGTGCCGTATTTATCATTAGTAGTACTTGTTCTACTCACAGGTGTGAGATAAGAACGAGAACATACGCAGAAACAGTGCCGTATTTATCATTAGTAGTACTTGTTCTACTCACAGGTGTGAGATAAGAACGAGAACATACGCAGACGCAGTGCCGTATTTATCATTAGTAGTACTTGTTCTACTCACAGGTGAGAGATAAGAACGAGAACATACGCAGAAACAGTGCCGTATTTATCATTAGTAGTACTTGTTCTACTCACAGGTGTGAGATAAGAACGAGCGCCGCTAACGCATTACTGCGCCTGCGTGAAGTGAAAACCAGGCTAAAGAGGACAGAGGCACGCCAAAAGAATCGTCATCTGTGCATATCCATACTCTAATACCACATGGACCAACCAGAACGCGCGCTTCCCACTGTTTATAGAACTAGAATTATCCAATATACAACTGTTGTACAATTGTGAGTTATTGCTATCTACAGGTCATCCGGGAACTAAAAGAAGAGGTGGCGAGACTGAAGGACATTCTCTTGGCAGAGGGTTACGATGTTGCGCAGTTGCATGGTAAGTCGGAGGCTCGTGCAAATACAACGAATACTGGTACAACAGCCTGCCCTCATTTCAAGTACCAACCTTGGTTATATATGCCTCAAGCTTAATACACGCAGTCGCCTATATAGCCTCTAAATCACTGTACCTCGGTAAATTTAACTTTTATTAGCTAGAGGACTAACAATCTTCAATAGTCCCAGAATAAAGAACCTCCCTCTCTCTCTAGACCATATAAGGAGCATGTGTTGTCACCAAAAATAAAGAATCGAATGACTCGGTATGACGTCATGATCGCTTTTTCGTCATAACGCGTGATGCTGAATCTGGGAAACGTAAAGACAAACACTGCAGGATATGTACTATCACGTGGTTGTACTGGACGGCACTTGTACGGTAGTGTTATTAGCAAAACATGTTTGCAAATGCTATTTTCCTCATGTTTGAGGCATTTGAACTGTTACGCAACCAATCTGTGTAGTCAAATTTACCGTCACGTGACCGGATGTGACGTCACTGGTTTTTGGCGTTGTAATGGTGAACACAATCTGGTGATAACCCTTGAAAACTTTGCGCGCGTAGATCAAGAAAAGCCCTTGAATCTCATTTTCGTCGTCATTTTTACTTTGTACACATCTCAAAACGCAACTTACGTATTCTAGCGAACGAGTTGGAACGAGCCCTCAATGCGCCGTATTCGTATCTCATACCCGCGCGAGAAGTGGACTTGTAACAATGGTATCAGAGCGAGGCCAGTTATCCCGTCTGTCGTACCACACTATTGTTCTTTCGCATCATAAGGAAATTTATGTTATTTCCCGTCATCGACTGTATATTTTTCACTTCCTGTGACAAGCTGGAAAAGCTGGCCTCGCTTTGAATCCTTTATGAATGAGGTCTATGGAGGCTCATGCGGGAAGTTACTAAAAGCTAGTTAGCATTACTAAAGATGCCCCCGTTTTAGCCTCCATGGATAGATAGATAACTTTATTTATACTCGCATTCCATGGGGTGCTCTTTTCAGCTCGCGAGAATACGAAAGTTATCTATTGATTATGATACAACCAACTAAATAGATATGGTATTCCGTAGTTGCTTTTGGCAAGCCAGGCCATATTCGACGGGCAAGTCAATATGCCACTCTAGAAAGACTACAGGTAATGTATAACAGGAGCACTGCACATGTATTGAATGTTGCATAAATTAATAGTTGCGTATGGATTCAACGTTCTTGAAAGGTAACCAATCCTTAGCCTCGCATGGAGGATGGAATTGACCCTGCACTGATACAAACCTCTTTCTATGAATATGGATAGATTATGATTATCATGCTAACTAGATACAAGCCATGGAGGCTGGAGTTGACCCTGCACTGATACAAACCCTCTTTCTATGAATATGGATAGATTTTGATTATCATGCTGACTAGATACAAGCCATGGAGGCTGGAGTTGACCCTGCACTGATACAAACCCTCTTTCTATGAATATGTATAGATTTTGACTATCATGCTGACTAGATACTAGTCTCTAACTAAGCTGACTCAACTCCAGCCTCGATGTCACTAAAGGCTTGGTTACCTTTCAAAATGGCGTCCAAGAACTATGAATGTGAGTATTGCCAAATATCTGTACCATTGAAAGTTATACGAACACAACGTGAACGTAATGCAATGCATTTTTAATCTTCTTGACTTAGTGGAATGAAACAATCTATAATCTTTTTTTAATTCTGCTTTATTGCTACAGTTTTGGTTAGTAAAACATTTTTATCGATGACATAGCCACTTAGTGCCTTAAGCTGGGTTAAGTTATGGGAGGGTAAATTTATTGCATAATATAAGGCAAAGAGTTAGGGGCTGCATAACGTGGTCAACCGTCGCTGACTAGATACAAGCCATGGAGGATGGAGTTGACCCTGCACTGATACAAACCCTCTTTCTATATGAATCTGGATAGATTTTGATTATCACTTATTGCATAATATAATGCAAAGAGTTGGGGGCTGCATAACGTGGTCAACCGCTGCTAACTAGATACAAGCCATGGAGGATGGAGTTGACCCTGCACTGATACAAACCCTCTTTCTATATGAATCTGGATAGATTTTGATTATTATTTATTGCATAATATAAGGCAAAGAGTTGGGGGCTGCATAACGTGGTTAACCGCTGCTAACTAGGTACAGGCCATGGAGGATGGAGTTGACCCTGCACTGATACAAACCCTCTTTCTATATGAATCTGGATAGATTTTGATTATCATTTATTGCATAATATAAGGCAAAGAGTTGGGGGCTGCATAACGTGGTCAACCGTCGCTGACGGGAGGGGGGATGGGGAGGGGAGAAACATAAATAGGTCTAACCCACTAGCCTCGAATGTAATGAAATGTGCGGATATTAGAGTAACAGCTCTTAAATATTAGAAAGGATGCCCGAGGGATATGAAATACTACAAACGGGTTGGCGAGGATGAGTATGGGGTGTATGTCATTAGCGCGCTATCGCGTTTCTTGGCTATTTCACCGATAAGAATAACAAAATCATTTTGTGTGGGTCTCTACCTGTAAGACACGTACAGTGGATATCGACAGTAGATAGAAGTTGAGAGTGCAAATGTGAGTTAAAACCGTCGTTTTGTTGTAGGCATCGGAAAAACTGATCGCAGAGTTGAACGAGACGTGGGAAGAGAAACTGAGAAAAACCGAAGCAATAAAACAGGAAAGGTGAGGCGATCTCGTGAGGGCGTAGCTGGTTTTAAGACGTTTGCGTCGATTCCGCTGAAAGCACCTTTTTGGTTACTCGAACGTACATGCAGCATTATCAGATTCAAAATCACCGTAATCCTAAAGAGCCCAATCCAGACTTTTTGCTAGTTCTCTTTTTTACATCTTTTCCAAATCGAATGTCGAAGGTACTAAAGTTACTGGTGTGAACTGTTTAACAAATATGTCTTTTTGCCATGCACAGATGACATCACAACTTAGCGAGAACAAAGAAGTGTGCCACGAGACGCAGTCGATTGGTGTGACTGTTGTTGCCATCACGTTGTGACGTCATCCGTGCATCTATTTAACAAATAGATTCCATTCTACCGTGTGTCTGTCCTCTTATAGATGCACAGATGACGTCACAACGTGAAGAGAACAAAGAAGTGCAAAACGAGACGCAGTCGAGTGGCGTAACTGATGTTCTCTTCACGTTGTGACGTCATCTGTGCATCTATAAGAGGACAGACGCACGTCAGAATGGAATCTATTTGTTTTATATAATAATCGCAAACTAAAAACTATGAAAATACTGATCCAATCAAAACGAGTTGAGAAATTGGTTGCGCGCGCTCATGACGCCATCCATGTGTGTGTGCTCTAATAACACACGGCTCTTGGCGAATCACTGATTATTATATAAATGAGGACAGACCCACGGCAGAATGACATTTGTTTAATATAATAATTAGTGAAAAAAGGAGGCTACGAAATGAGTTCATCCAAAACCACTGGAAAAAAACCCCATTCACAGGCTTTGAAGAACTACGTAAAAATATGTAAAATGTTTGTAAAAATGTGAGCATTTTATAGATTTTTTATAGACATTTTATAGACATTTTATAGACATTTTATAGACATTTTAAAGACAATTTATAGACATTTTATAGACAATTTATAGACAATTTATAGACATTTTATAGACATTTTATAGACATTTTATAGACAATTTATAGACATTTTATAGACTTTGTAAAATGTTTGCAAAATGTTTGTAAATGTACAAATTACAGACATTTTTTACAAACATTTTACGGAGTAGAAAATCTAAATTTATACATTCACAGAGATTTTTCTAAAAAAGTTACAGTCTTTTTACATAGTTCTTCAAAGTCTGAAAATGGTTCGATCTTTCCAGTGAACGTGACGTCATTAGTGCATCTTCACTCTAATAGCACATGGCTATCAACCAATCAGCGCGCGTTTCGTTTCACTGTTTATCGTATAATACCCTATTTTCACATCTGTCATCGACGATAAATCTGCGTTCTTACATTGTCTTCCGAGTCGTTTTTATTTTGTAAAACCCCGGCTCCCTTCTTCACGTCATGTCCTGTTAGCTCCTGCTTGTCGTGTGACGCTGCCCCCCCCTGAAACATATGACCGCTGTTCGTGTTTTTCGTAGTAACGTTCTCGGCCTTTTTATTTCAGGGAAGCAATGCTCATTGAGATGGGGGTTGCTATCGGTGTTGATGGCCACACCGTTGGGTTATTCCAGCCAAGAAAGGTACATGTAAATATATTGACCTGTTTAGTACTTTAGTAACTAAATCTATCTAGCCAGTAATGTTTTGTAGAATCGAACTAGATAGTAATTATTTTACCCCCGTAAGATTTGCACTTTTAAGAAGTGCAGGTGTGTTTTGTCGTTAAGGTTTTTTATGCAGTTAAATAAAATTCTTAGGACAAACCGTAAATGCATGTGAAATTATACTCAATTCTCAAACACCGTGAATTCTTGTAAAGCAATTCAAAAACTTCAAAAGTGGAAAATGCTTGGCTTCGCATCGTGCTTTGAGTCCGCTCTTTGAGTCCGCTCTTTGAGTCCGCTCTTTGAGTCCGCTCTTTGAGTCCGCTCTTTGAGTCCGCTTCCCGCTTTTAGGGGGAGCCGGGGTGGCGCAGTGGTTAAGCGCTTCGCCTCTCACCTCTGTGGCCCAGGTTCGATTCCCGGCGGAAGCGGCGCCATATGTGAGTTGAGTTTGTTGGTATCTCGCCCTTGCTTCGAGGGTTTTTCTCCGGGTTCTCCGGTTTTCCTCCCCCCCGCAAAAACCAACATGCTAAATTCCAATTCGATCTGTGGATTAGCCGGGACCTGGCTTTGATCAGCCCCCATAGTTGTTTCAGGTCTCGTTAGAAATTCAGATTTTTTTTTCGTTTTTGACTTTAACTGGTGTTTGATAACAACGATAAAGCTTCCACATGCTAAAGGTTTGCTCTGTACGTTTTTGGGAACATTCCTCCATACTAACAACTATTTTTTCCAACCCGATCAGAGACCGCATTTGGTGAACCTTAATGAGGACCCTTTGATGTCAGAATGTTTACTGTATTACATCAAAGATGGAATCACAAGGTAAATACATTGTGACGTATAGTCAACTCTAATTATAACACAGGGGGCAGAGTAGCGATGTTTGTCCCCGGTTCTTTGTCAATGAACTTTCAACTTTGAAGTCTGTTCCTATGCTCCGCCATCTTGTTTTGTATTCCGCTGTACGATATTTCATCGAGCCGTCGGACTACAAAGTATCGAGAGTTCCCTAACAAAGAACATGGGGACACATCGCTACTCTGCCCCATGTGATTATAACGGACAGCGAGATTTAAACTCGAGATTTCAAACACTGAAAGGCAACGAGGAAGCGGAGATGGAGAGTTCAAAAGGATACAAGGATAAAGGTGTTAAGTAGTGTCAAGAGAGTAGTGTATATTAAGGCCGAGTCACTGCACTTCAGTAATGATTTATCAAAAAAAATGAGAGTAATGGGAATCGTTTTGCAAGATTTGAGTGAAGTAAAGATCAGCAAGGATCAACAGAAGATGAGCGGTTTTCGCATGAGTGCTCTAACCGTGCCGTACAGTAACTCTGTAATCTGATTGGATCAGCAGGACAAAAACAATGGGAAAGCCCTTTCAATGTCATACCGTCCCACTCGTACGAAATCTGCTCTAATTGTTTAAATATTTTCATGAAACTGAATGCTAAAGTTCTCAGATTATTTGGTATTCCAATCACTGATTAATTTGTTTGGTCTATCTAGGGTTGGTTGTGCTGAAGCCAAGAGCCACCAAGACATTCAACTCTGCGGAACCAATATTCTTGATGAGCACTGCCAGTTTGAGTATTCTCAAGGTGAGATGTGTAGTGGGATGTTTAAATCCTCGGGGAGAGAGGGAGAGAGGGAGGGAGAGAGAGGTAGAGCGAGGGAGGGAGAAGGAGGGAGGGAGAAGGAGAGAGGGAGGTAGAGAGGGAGGGAGCCAGAGGGAGAAGGAGAGAGGGAGGGAGAGGGGAAGCGAGGGAGCGTAAACCAAGGCTGTCACGTGATAACTGTTTCAGTTTGTTATCATAAAGTTTGAGATATAGACTTTGCGAGTACGTTTAAATCATAACAATCATTATCGTTGAACATTGATTCAATATAATACCAAGTTAGTCTGTATGAGTTGTGGAGTTGGGTTACAACGAATTCTGTATATGACTTATCAAAGACCTATATGATATGTATAGAGTCGTGTTTTTCAGTTATTTTGACGAGACGACCTGTTTCGGCCGAGAAAATCGAAGCAAAAGTTTATGCAAATCAGGACGAAATCTGTATCAGATTTACAGATCACTTATCGCACATTGATTTCCTTTGTTTTTCCTTCATGAATTATTTATGAGTGTGATAACCCTACGATCATGGACAAAAATGTTGGGATAGTCGACAAAAAATACTATTGTTTGAAAATAAAAATACTAGATGCAAAGTTAATGCAGCTGCTGCTTCCCAAACCCCTCCCGGCCCTTTTCAATCGATAACAACATTAAAGGAGGAGTGGGGGGTAATTTAAAGGACAGTCTCTAAAAGAGACCAGTATCCCAAATCATTTTGTCCAAGATTGTAGTTACAAATGATTACATTACTAATAAAACAGCAACACTTCTAACATACTTTATACATGAAATATGACTACGCACTCGACAACGACAACACTACGTTACAATGAAGCAGAGAAAAAAAGAAAACCAAAGAAACTCAGCGGAATGATTTTTAAAATTAAGATGATCGATATTTGAAATTATTTTATCCCATTTTTGATAATGAGCAAGCTCTTTATTGTTTTCTCGCTATGAATAATTCTAAATTATGGGGGGGGGGGGGGGAAATCAGTTTTGCTTTAAGTAGTCAAACTTGGTTTTAATTTGTTTTGATTAATAAGTGCATAATAAGAAAATGTTTCTCATATTTTACTTTATGACATCCTCGTAAAGAATGCAAACTCCATAGTTGGGGGCGCTAATAGTCGGACGATCTTATGTACTGATAATTCTTATTAGGTAAAGCAGTGGCGGTCTGTTGACGGCCTTCCCGTAGGACGTATTTAATCAACACAGCGTGTTTTAACTTAATCTTAGATGTGGTGAAGATACTCCCTTGTGAACGCAGTCAGACGTTTGTGAACGGCAAACTTGTCTCCGAGTCACGGCCACTTACATCAGGTAATCCCTTCAATAATAAGAATGATCAATCATGGTTTCTTGGAAACCCCCACCCCTCCCCCCTGTTACACCCTAAATTTAATGGTTAATTATCCATTACACATATATACCCAAGGGAGGGGTGGGTGGATAGTTTCCCAGAGACCGTGATGTACTCGAGTAGTCTAGGCTTACGTCAGTTAGCGTACTATATCAGAGTTAGTTGTGATGATGAGTTTGCAAATGTAACAGTATTTTGGTTACAATATCAATATCGTCGTACATATAAACAGGAAATCTATGTTACGTACGTGAAGTATCTGCTTCGTCTCTAAGCATCCAGTTAGATGTAGCTAATTAAAAGGAACGGTGAAAATGTTCCCCGTTTCCGAGGGACGGCCAAAACGGGAGGATGAATAACATAATTGCTCACTTTGGTGCGTGCGTGTCGCGCGAATCGCGAAGCATATTTTTGCGTGAAATTTAACGTGGAATTCCCTTTTCAGGCAATAAATTTTCTTTGAATCACAAAGCATGTACGAAATAAATATGTAATCAGTTTGAAAGTTTTCCTGAATCCTCTCTACGCGCCAGGAACCCATTGTGCAGTATACTGAAGAGCGAATAGCTAATCAGCGCGCGAGTTTGCGTCGGGCTATATGGGATTCTAAAGTTCGATTCAGTGCTGTTCATGAGAAAGGCATGTACTAAAACCCAGAACAGCGGAACGGAATCACCGGAACGACTGGAACCGTTATTGAAACTGTCGAAACCAACGTATCTGACGTATCGATTTGCCGAGATAGCCGACCTGAAAATGATGATGTGAATACTTATTTCAAGCGAGATTTGTCGGCCCGAGCCCATGCATGTTCGCGCTTTTCAGGTCGCAACATGTACTTCATTTTTGACTAAAACCCAACAGTTACGGCGGGTCCCAAAACTAATTGAGACTAGAGGCCATAGACAAAGAATTCCAGAAAATACTCGCCTCTCACCGCTGCAGTCCCGGGTTCAATTCCCGGCTCGGGCACCGTATGTGAGTTAGGTTTGTTGTTGATTCCTTATCTGCATTCGAGGATTTTTCTTCCGGTTCTCCGGTTTTCCTCCCTCCGTAAAAATCAACCGTGAGTCGAGTGTAGTGTGTCCAAAACAGTTAATGTAGTGGGGAGTGTGTGAGGAGTAAAAGTAGCCCCCACCAGCTTTAAGCTGTAATACTCAGCCTGCTATAACAAATAAAATATTTATTTATTTTATTTTTATAAAGTTGATTTGATTTATTTGTTATGGTGTATTGGCCGTTCAAAGTTGCCGAAAAACGTGTCTTGGGTTGCCTGTGGACGGAAATCAAGCGTGCGAGAGCGCTTTAAAAAATTGGCACTGGGTCTAGTTTGACGTCATCAACAGAACACGCTCGATGCGCCATTGCATGAAAGGCCTTATCGAATAAAGCTCTCCGAAACGTTTAGCGCGATATTATCATCTTTCTCGGTTATCTATTCAATTATTTTGCAAATAAGCCAACGCTTTATACCCGCGAATAGACGAGTTCTGGTGATGACGTCACGTTTTATTCTCGTCCCAGTCCCCGAACGTACGCGGAAATTATTCTAAATTTGGAAGTTTAGTCGCTAAAAAATAATGAAAACATTTTTATTTTAAAATTTTGGATTTTTTCCCTACCTTTTAAGGTCTAAGCTTAAAAAAAGCATAACTGGCCAGGGCTTATATGCACTCTAAAAGTTATTCGTTAGATACGTTGGTTTCGACAGTTCCGGTCGTTCCGGTGGTTTCGGTGTTGCATTTCGGTCGGTCCGGTGGTTCCGTTCCGGTGGTTCCGTTCCGGTGGTTCCGTTCCGGTGGTTCCGTTCCGGTGGTTCCGTTCCGGTGGTTCCGTTCCGGTGGTTCCGTTCCGGTGGTTCCGTTTCGGTGGTTTCGTTTCGGTGGTTTCGTTCCGGTGGTTTCGTTTCGGTGTTCCGGTTTTAGTACATGAGAAATTCGGACATGATGTGCTATTCTCCTTCAAACTGTTTTCATCTTTTTTAAATCTTGGTTTCTAGCACGACAAGGCGTATTAGAAATGAATTCACATCTTTGGGTATGACTGTCATGGCTAAATGTTCAAACGTGACGATTGTCGTGTCCTGTTAGAATCCATGTCTTTAGGTGTTTCTTTAGCTGCGAGGATATAACTGTAATGACCAAACGTCGGCAACTCAGACGATTTAGCAACATAAGGCACGTTTACTGGCGTCTCTAAATTCTTTGTTCCTCATGGAGTAGACCCATGGATTAAGGCCGGACATGATGTGCTCTTCTCCTTCAAATTCTTTTCATCTTTTTAAAATCTTGGTTTCTAGCGCGACAAGGCGTATCAGAAATGAATTCACATCTTTGGGTATGACTGTCATGGCTAAATGTTCAAACGTGACGATTGTCGAGTCCTGTTAGAATCCATGTCTTTATAGGTGTTTCTTTAGCTGCGAGGATATAACTTTAATGACCAAATGTCGGCAACTCAGACTATTCAGCAACATAATGCACGTTTACTGGCGTCTCTAAATTCTTTGTTCCTCATGGAGTAGACCCATGGATTAATTGCCGAGCTTGCATAGGCAACGAGAATTACCCAGGGCCAAACTGTTGATCTTAACTTTAACACGAGGCACTGTTCATCTGTAGCGAGCAGGTTGATACAGCTTAGGATGAGGCTTGGTAGAAAAAGTACAACAAAAATTCCAATGACTATAGCTATGGTACAAGCTGTTTTTCTTTGTTTCAAAGTCTCAACTCTTCTTTGAAGCTCGAGTGGACTTTGCTCTGCCACCCGTCTGATCTGAGCTCTTGCCGACTTGAAGATGTTAAAATAGCAGTAAGTTGTTATGCATAATGGCGGGCAGAAAGCTAGGATTAAAGTTGTTATCCATAGTTTGGGTAAGTTGGCATTATCAACGATGATTCTTGGAATGGAAAATAAAATTGAGGAAGCCCATATGGTGGCGATGAATGAGAAAGATAGACGAGATGTCATAATGCTTTGATAATGCAGAGTTCGAGTGATTGCAATAAACCGGTCAATACTTACAGCCGTGAAGCCAAACGTCGAGACCAGAAGCCCTTGATTCCAGAAAAAGCCATGAATCTTGTCGAAAGTCTTGGGTAAGTCTTTGTTATAATATCTAAACACACTCGTAACACAGAGGAATGGATTCAGCACCAACCCGACAACCCAGTCAGCTGCAGCTAAAGATGCGATGAAATAGTTGGAGACGTTTTGTAAAGAATTCGTTCTGTAAATAGTCAGAAGGACTATAGTGTTTCCTGTTACAGAAATCAAACCCGAGAGACCGCTTAAACAAGCGAGAAGGATGAGGTATGGTGAAAATGGCTCTTCAATACATGCGTTTGTTGTGTTGTCCATTGTCACAACTTGGATAAAGAACTACATGTAGTTATTCTCTTCCCTATGGTCAAACATACAGGATATTCAATAAATCTGTAAGGATATTCGGGAATTAAACTTTACCAAATGCACATTGTTCCGTAGTTGTTGGGGGTATATCATCGGGTGGAAAAATAATCATAAAATTTCTCAATTTCTTGTTTGGCTTTTGTTATTCATTTGGGGCAAATTGTTGGGGGTACATCTGGTGAAAAGTTGCATAATATTTTGCTAATTATTTTTCTAACTTGTGTTATTCATCTTCAGCAATTAAACTTTTCTATATGCGTATTGTCTCGTAACTGTTGGAGATACGAATATGGTTGGAAAGTGTCATAATGTTTTGCTATATTTTTTTCTGGCATTTGTCAGTGATACTTTAGCACCTATCGGTAAAGAAATATTTAATCCACTCCCACTAGGGAGAAAGAAACTATTAATTAAATCGATGTTTTCCATGTTTCACAATGTCTTCGGACAAATCCAAGCGCCTAATATTCATGCGCCAACCAATAGATATGACCATTGCAAATCCATTATTAAAGTCGAACAGGATCGACAAATTGCTCATTCACGGAATGTCGACGTTATTGAAAATTCAAATCAATCCGCCACAAGTAGCAGTGATATAGACATAGATAGTCCCAATAGTAATACAATGACAATAGGTGTCGCGCTCAAGAAGCAAATATTCAGAAATCATGTTCAGCTGTCGTAAATGAAAACGATCCAGCAATAGTTACGGAACCAGATACCATAGAAGTCCCAAATTTAAGGAATACGAAAAAGTTACAAGAAGACAAAGATATTCAGGCCAATTACATTATATTTGAAGATACGAATTTTACGACTACAGATAGCCCACAAAGAAGTAATATATTTTAAGGCCATTTACGTTAGAGAAAATTCAGAGTTAAGTTAAGCATTAAGGGACATGAAACAGAATTTACTAACCGGACGGACGAACGAAAGTCCGCAATCATACGGATACGAAGGGACACATAAGTACAATAGGTTTTCAGAATACAACAAGCAATCTTACAATATCAGGTTCGATAGGTGATTTTCAATTAACTTTCTTAATAGATACAGGCGCAGCTGTTACAGCTATTGGTAAAGACACATGGCAACAAATTACCGAACTAAGTAAACACCCACCGGAAGTTTCAACTTTAAATATGCTCCGGTCGGTCAGTGGACAAAATATCCCTGTTTTAGGACAAATTTTAGTTCCATTTTACGGAAGCCCACAAGTGCACACCAAATACCAAAAGCTCACACCGAATTCCAATAGCTTACACCGAATTCCAAAAGCTCACACCGAATTCCAAAAGCTCACACCGAATTCCAATAGCTCACACCGAATTCCAAAAGCTCACACCGAATTCCAAAATCTATTTACGGCCAAATCACATTTAGCTACTTCGTTTGGTTTTGGATTCTCTTTTGTAATTTTGAATTTCCGATTCAAATTTAGATTTTTGTATTTCGATTTTTTGAATTATTGGTTTTTAAAAAGCGGCGGACCTTTATTTTTACGATATTTTGTTTTGGATTCTGTTCTGTAATCGATCTGAACTTTTAATTTTGACTTTGGATATTGAATTTTGAATTTCCTTCGTCTTTTTAGATGTACTGATTACGAGGCAATTAATTGAGAGGGTCTGGGTTAGCCGAAGCAGACTGAATGGCCACCTTTTCAGAGATTGCCGTTGAAAACCTTGTGAGGCCGTTATGATACTCAAGAGGCGCGTGCGATTTCCAGGAATAAGCGGCCTCGGGTGAGGAGGTACTGTGACCAAAGGTCTAGTCATAGAATTTCTAACGGAGAACTGGACATGATAGTAAGTAGGCTTATTGAACTATACGGACAATACGATCGCTTATTATCGTTCTGGTGCGAGTAGGAGGCTTCACTCCGGGGTGGCGCCACATGAGTTTCCAAGCTAGAACACGGGATATTTGGCACCTTACTTTGGATACAAAGGCCATTTCGATCAGTCAAAACTAAAAAGCTGCTCAGGATTTTGGAAGACTCAAGAATTCAAAAAACAAAAAACAAAATTGGAATTGGGAAATTCTGGCAAAATTAAATTCAAAAGTACGAAAGAGAATTCTAAATATGTTATGCTTTAAACAAATAAAAACTCAAAAGCCAAATGAAGAAGCTAAAAATGAATTGGCCGTAAATATACAGGCATTAAAAATACAATAACCTATTTGTGGCGTCTAATAAGCGCCTAATATTCATGCGCCTAATATTCATGCGCCAACCAATAGATATGACCATTGCAAGTCCATTATTAAAGTCGAACAGGATCAACAAATTGCTCATTCACGGAATGTCGACGTTATTGAAAATTCAAATCAATTCGCCACAAGTAGCAGTGATATAGACATAGATAGTCCCAATAGTTAAAAATGAATTGGCCGTAAATATACACGCATTAAAAATACAATAACCTATTTGTGGCGTCTAATAAGCGCCTAATATTCATGCGCCAACCAATAGATAAAAAAATCCAAACGTGTACCCGTTACTTATAAATCCAGTGACAGAATATGAGCATCGAGCTGGTAGACAAATCAATCTGAATAGTTTAGTTTTGCTACTTAAACTTTTGAATAGGATTCAATGTGCACAATAGAGTACTTAAACTATTGTGAAAGGTGACGCTCTAACTAGGTGTTATTATGGCACACTTGTCTGTCCAATTAATGTACTAAAACTAGTCAAAAATATTGAGTAGCTTGGTTTACCTTGGTCCCCTGGATCCAAGATTGATTTCTCACGCAACCACAAGCCAACTACATGTACACATCTAGAACCACTACTTCATCTTGGTGGCCGCTACTATTTGACGACCAAACGCCAAACGCTCAAACTGCGCAATGGAACATTGTCTCTGACACCACTAACTATATATAATATACCATGCAATATGACTACGGCAACGATGGAAATAGGACTTGTGCAATGTCCCACTTCCCTTACCGTCACCATGCCTATATTTACACGCCACTCAGTCAAGTATGTACCATGGCTTTCAACCTCAGATGATGGGACTTTGAAACCAAACCACAGTGATAACTACTTGATGATCAACACAATTATATTGATTCGTCCACATGCTATTCCACTGACACAAAGCTGGCTGACGATTGGTGTTAGAAGGAGAAACCTCCTACAATTGAACCAGAAAATATCCACTCGCACGAACTCTGTACTGATTGCAACATACCTTTGGACGATGATGCACCTACAAACGTTTGAGTGAACATTGAACATTCAGTTATTAATCATCTCACTAAACCGAAAAGAAACACAAATTACGATTTACAAGGACTGAGTTTTTTTTTTATCCTCCATGAACTGATGTTTGATAACAAAATTATCTAAACGTATTATGCAGTATTAGTATTCAATATTTTACGATATTTACTAATAACCATTTATTCAATTGTATATTATTATTCAACCATGGAATTTAGGATCACGCAAGAACGTAAAAAGGTATTTATTTATACTTTTACTTCTTTCACCTTACGCTTGCTTGTGTTATCCAAAAAATCCATTTTAGCTGTTATATTATTCACATTTATGATAAGTATTTAATCTCTAATCAACAACAACAAAAACGATAAACGTAATTGTCCAACATTTTACTATTTCGCAACAGCTAAATAGATTTGTCTTCTTGTGGGTTACATGTAATATTAAAAAAAATATTACTACTTTCTTTCTCGCGGAGCTCGAGGCTGAGGAAGGACGCATGTTAAGAAAAGGGATCTTTCGATTTTAGACAAAATTCTACTTTAGGAGAAACATATAATAAATTAACAAGTTCTAGTCTAGCCCACGCTTGACTCATCGAAATTTTAGTTACTTTAATTAAAACGTTATTTTGTTAAACTCATTTGGATCACGAGCCTGTATTTACTAAGGTCACTTTCGATCCATTGATAACAGTGAATAGAACTCATTTTCCAATAACCTGTGCTTGTTACAAGGAACTAATTAAGTATTGATTATATCTTAAGCTATCGGTACCAAGCGATACCGACAACAAGCCAATACGTTTTGAGTATTTCTAATTTCAGTTCCGTACTTTGAAAGGTACCAAACCCATTGAACTTTCCGTCAATGCAAATTAGTTTCCAACTTCAAGTTGGATTTCTATGGAAAGTATTTAAAGACTATGATATTTGATCTCTAGTTTCACCTTTGACATCTTATTTATGTTGTCGATCGTTTGAAACATCTTTCTTTCAAGATCAGTTTTCCTTTGTTAAGGTCACGACCCTAGTTACAATAAGGGTCCATGTAAAGACACCTGTTTCGTTCTCAGTAACTATTGTTTGTAAATGACATAAATACAGAACTAATATCTTGTAACATGGGAGAAGATAGATGAAGGACAAAGATAGATGAAGACGAAGTTAGATGAATACTAAGAGAAGACTCATGGCGAATCCATCACTGATTCGTCATGGTCAGTCAATACTCTTGTAAGTTGCCAGTCGTTGAGGCCAGTAATGAAGTGCGTAACTATCCAATCTTGGTTGTCGTCAGCTCTACGAGAATCCCGTCAGTTCAGGAAAAGCCTCCCTGACATAGGTTCTGGAGGAGACAAGAAAAACTAGAAACGTCATTTAACGGGGCCTGTCTACCCACTTTAATATTGCTTGAAAACTTTTACAAAGGTAGAAATACTACCAAAGGAGGACATCCTTATTTCAACGTAACATTATCTTTAGCATGTAGCCAGGACTCCGCCGGTTCTAAAAGAACGAAGTCAAAATCATGAAGTAGCAGATGGATAATGATGAAGAGTGCTGAAAGAGAACCTATACTAATCTATCTAGAATTCTGCAAGGAAAATCAAGCATCAAAACATTCCAATGGTCGATGATAAAATTCCATGACTATTGACGTTTTTGCAAATTTCCATGACTTTACCAGACCTTGAAAATTATTTTGGAAATTCCATGAATTTCCATGACTGTGTGGACCCTGACATGAGTTCAGTTGAATTAATCCCAGATTGCACGAGAAAACGGTATGATTACTTGGTAATATCATATTGTAAACGAGCTCCTAAGGAAAGGAATCGCTCACTTAATTTATTTACGAAATGACAATATAAACTAACTAAAATCCTACCCTGAAAAAAAAAAAAAAAAAAAAAAAACGGTCAGTAAACAAGATCTTACCCACCTAGAGCTACGGTTTTCAAGAAAAACTTCTCAAGAAAATGGTGAGGTAAAAAAAGAGATCTTCTGGAGCTCGAACCCCGCTGCCGCCTACTCGTAAAGCAAACGTCGCAACCACTACACTAAACAATCATCGTCGCTAAAATGCTGTGAAATTTGTACATTTTTAAATCACTGCTAATTTATGTTAGTTTATATGGTCATTTCAGGAATTAATTAAGTGAGCGATTCCTCTCCTTAGGAACTCTAATATTTTCGGGGCCGAACTTCTCGAAACTCAAAGCACAATTTGTATAAGTAATGCTACAACACCTGAAATGTTAATGTTTAGTACTTTAAAATATATTTACAGAATTAGACGTATTTTCCGTAATCACAGCGCAGCTTGGTCTGTTTTAAGGTGGCTCGCCTGGATTTTCCTGGGACGCACCATACCCACTTTGAACGGCTAATACTCCACTGTTAGAGCTCGGTCGCGCAAGCCACTTCACCCACTTAGTAGAAATAGAATAAACTTTCCAAAAATGTAGGTGTGTTTGACATCGGTGTTACCATAGCAACACAGCGTTGACGTCATGTATTTTACATATCATCAATTTTCTCGAACTTTTAAAACGACCTAGTGTCTAATGTAGGCCTTCAAGACTGCAAAGTTTAAAAAAATTGTATGAGAGCGTTTTCGAAAAAAAATATGTTGAATATTTTCGTTAAAATAATTAAAAATTCGCCTTACTTCCTGTTTAGTCGTCGAGAACTGTGTTTTCCGGAACGATTCAAGCGATATTTTTGGCATATTTCATACCTGTGGCATAGAACTACTTCCCACAAAAATTTCATTCCATTTGCTTTATTCGATTTCGGTTTATGGAATCATAAGTAATGTCATAAATATGCTCATTTTACTTATAAATATTGTTTTAAATCTTTTCACCTGAAATTCAACATGTACTACCCTGGCCCTGTAAATTTCAAGAGCATTGAATTATTTTAAGGGCGCGAAATAAAAACAAAAACATGGGGAACTTTTACATTCATCCACGCAAGCTTCATTGCTGTATCATTTTGTTGATAGCTTGTGTCTTTCCGAAATTTCTCTTTTGTCTAGATTCTACATACTTGTGTGCTTCTGAACTAACAATTTTACCATGCACGCTTGCTATGCTTCGAACGCTCGTGCAAATTCTGTTCTTAGTACAATGACATGCAAATTAGTTAAACCATGAAGCTAGGCAGTGCGGGATGATAATGTTGAATAAGTGTATTTTTAGTAATCAGATCGGGAAAAAGTGCCCGTGACTCTACACCACATTTTCTAAATATTAATTAAAAACGAGATTTTGTATTAGCGATATTATAAAAGGTTTTGTGAATAAATATTATAAGTTATTTTATAACAGCATTACAACTGGCAGCGTGACTATGATAATTGCATTTCATTGTACTAAGAATATAATTTGCACGAGCGTTCCGTCAGTAGCGAAGCGTAGCAAGCGTGTATCATAAACTTGTTAGTTCAAAAGCACACAAGTATATAGACTTTATCAAAGTCCTTCTTAGCCCCCCGCACGAAGGACTTTTCCCACTTGCAGCGCACCAAATTTACCGGTTGATTTTTCAACCGGAGGCGTGGCTTATGACGTACTAAGATTTGCCCAATCACAAAGCGTCAATTCTTCAGGCATTGTATGTTGACGTGTCAAGTCAGTCGACCGTGGATGTGGCATTTACAATTTGATTGTACTCGGAAAGAGTTTGTGAAAGGCACGAAATGTAAGCTCCGCTTCTGAAACTTTTTTCGCGCCAAAACATAATCCCCGATTCAATTTCCTGCAAGTGAAACAAGTCGAACTCGCCTCTCGCTTCGATTCTCGCGCTCGCTTTTTGAGCCAGTAATCGCTTACCCAGTGACTCGGCGAGTTCGACTTGGAGGAAGTCTAACAAGTATACAGAACCTAGACAAAAGAGAAATTTCGGAAAGACACAAGCTATCAACAAAATGATACAGCAATGAATCTTGCGTGGACGAATGTAAAAGTTCCCTATGTTTTCGTTTTTATTCCGCGCCCCCAAAATGATTCAATGCTCTCGAAATTTACAGGGCCAGGGTACTACATGTTGAATTTCAGGTTAAAATATTTATCGACTAGTTTTCGAATTACAGCTTCCTTAGCAAATACGTTACTATTTTGAGTAAAATGAGCATATTTATGATATTACTTATGATTCCATCAACCGAAATCGAATGAAGCAAATGGGATGAAATTTTCATGGGAATTAGTCCTATGCCACAGGTATGAAATATGCTAAAAACATCGCTTGAATCGGTCCGGAAAACACAGTTCTCGACGACTAAACAGGAAGTAAGGCGAATTGTTAATTTTTTAACGAAAATATTCAACCCAATTCTTTTCGAAAACGCTCTCATACAATTCTTTTAAACTTTGCAGTCTTGAAGGCCTACATTTAGACTACAAGGGATACTAGGTCGTTTTAATATTTCAATGTTCCCCAAATGGGATTTCTTTCTCTCTTTTTACATAGTTACATATTGTCTGCTTCAATCATTTTCTTTAAAAATATATTGTGAAATCAGAGTTATTTCCTATTTTTAGGAGGTTTATGTACTGTTTAAAACACGAACAGCAGTGTTTTATCAAGTTTAAAAATTTGAGGGCGAAGCCCGAGAATTTTTAGACTTGATAAAACACGTGCTGTGAGTGTTTTAAACGGCTTCAAAAACGCTTTAAGAATGCAATGAAAGAAAGACGCACATCTCAAGGGAATGGTTACTTAATGAACTGCATTGAACCTTTGTATTCACAACGCCATGCAAAACATTCGAGTAATCACCGCCTGCAATTACGAACATCTCAAGGGAATGATATGAAGAAATTACCATACTATGTTGTTTGAAGCGGCATTTCGCAATACAAGAAGAATCTGCACTTGAAGGATTTGGTGTCGTGGTTTACCTCGATAAAGTTCAAGACTTGGAAAGCGATGTGACTGACATGACGGCAGACTCTAAATTTTTGACTCCGGCACAAAATATGTAAGTTTAATGCACGTTTTTATAATTTTACGGCTTTGAGTTTGGTTTAATAATTGGAACTAAACAGTGGCTCGGTAAACAAGTAATGGTAGTTGGATAACTTCATTTTAAAAATATTATCTGTGTATCTCGGTAGTCTGCTGATATTAGTAAATTTAGTGCAAAATTTATTATCTAGGTACCTTATGTTCCGTGTACTTTTTGCTATCTTTGGGTCTTTATCAGTGAATTCTTAATTAGGATGAAACTTTATATAAAATTTCATGTTCATTAATATTCTTTATATAAAAAGTTCATCCTAATTAGCAATTCAGTGAGAAAGCTGAAACATCAATAGAAATTCCATTGTCTCAATCATTAACCCCGTTTCCCTCTGGGACAGAATTCAAATGAGATTTTATCAGATATAAAGGAGCATGCACGTGACTGATTTGCTTCATCTGATTGGACAAAATGCTCATTAATTATTCATGAGTTTTTGAATTTTGTTTAACCAATGAGATATCAAGTTTCAACAATAGAAACATTAACACCTTTGTGCATTCCTGGCCGTTGAGTGCTCCTGTTCTTACGCGAACCATTACTTAATCCATTATAGGCGTATCAGACAAATTTCTATAATTACCCTGCAGAATTCAAAATGTTTTATAAATTAAAAACAAAATGTGCAGAATTTGCCAACTGAGAGATATCAGACTGCAGAATTTGCCAGCTGAGTGGCCCAGAAGAACAGATATTTGGCAGGACAGTTCGTTTGGCGTTCCTCATCATAAATAAATATAAGGTAAAACCTAGTAATAATTCAAGGTGATGAGATTAATACTTTTCTAGCAGTTTGCATTTCAGACTAGATTTAAACGCTTTTTAAACTGATCAGGAATATAGTTCCATACATTTGGATCACAGTCATTATCGTAGACTAAATTTGCCATAATAATTAGTATGGACTTATTAGACGAAGACCTAGAAGCCAATCTAGTAGTATAATTACAAACGGGTACAGAGTGAATGTTATTGTCATGAAATAAGCATACTTGTTTCAGTATTTATGTTTGATTTCTTCAGTGCCAGCAGGATAAATGAATCCACAAATATTCAATATGATATTCAACACACAATAAAAGGTTGAATTATCCAATTGGATCTTTAATTACTGATGGTGTTGAAATATAAAAGGTATGTAAGATCTCCTTTTTAGGAGTTATTGTTGACCAAAATTGGACCTGGAAGCCTCATGTAGATTACATAGCTTCTAACATCGGAATTATTTATAATTCGAGTTTTACTTCTCCCAAAAGTCATTGCATTCACTGTATTATTCACTTGTGTATTACTGTAATTACTACATTACTGTAGCATTGTTTGGGCTTGAACTTATCCTACATAAGTCAGTCTTATATGCGTAGATTATTGCTTCAACAAAAGCGAGTTATACGACCTTTTTTAATTTGGCTGTTCTGAGATTATAAAAAATCAATTCTCTGGAAACTAGCATATTTGTGTATTCCTACTCAAACCATTTACTCCTCTATAGCTTTATTACTGCAAACAGGTACGTTATTATAATATGGAATATGAACGAACTATGGGATTTTTAATATTAGATTTCAAGGTCCTACTGCAGTATGGAATTCCATTTATGAAAATATAAAACTTTCCTCAATTTCATCATTTAAAGATAAAATGAAACATAATTTTATTGAAGGCTACTAGCCCTAAATTTTTAATTCATTGCTTCTAAGATGACAAATCTGTTTTGCAACACTTTCCTTATTATTTTATTTATAATATATTAATGTTATCCTCTATATTTAATTTAAGATTTATTATTATTATTGTTTATACATAGCTTAATATTAATTATGAGTAGATTATTGGTAGACTAGTGTATGTGTGTACTTTGTGTATAGGTGTCCCGACCGAAACATTGAAATATATTATTGTAAACTGGCTACCTGGCATGTTTAGCCCTCCAAGGTTATTTTGGGTTGCCAGTACCCCAATCTTTTTTTATCATACTATTTCTGTAAATCTTTTTTATTAATTTTTGGGGTAAAATAAAGGTTGTTGTTGTTGTTATTATAATACCATTTCGCCTTCACTATTGTCGGACGAAGGCTTAAACAATTTTCTGTTAAATATCAAGGCCCAAAATGTTGGAATTCACTTGACCTGGCCAAATCTGCAAAACTAGTACTTCAAAATTAATTTAACCTAAAAACTAATTATTTTGTTGAAATCTGATTACGCACCCTGAATAATAATATATCTTCTTTTATTTATTTCGTAAGTTATCCTTTAAATTTTACTCTTTAACCTTAAGCGTTATATATATATTATTCGGTAATTTTCTAATTGTGTATGCGAAGGAAACCTCGTGGTTTCTTGTTCTGGCTTCCTCTCCACTGACTGATTTCAAATACATTTAAATATTTATACAATTTTTCAAATGTACTATTGTGGCAAACAATCAATAAACTGCTACTGCTCTCATCATCATCATCATGGGCACCCTAAACTTTTAAGCAACGCAAGGCACGTTTGCTGGCTCTTCTAAATCTCCTATTCCTCATTGAGTAGATCCATGGATTAACTGCCGAGCTCACATAGGCGACGAACATAACCCAAGGCCAACCCATATTTCGGATCTTTAACAGGAAACATGGTTTATTTATAACAAGCAAGTCAATACAGGAAATGATAAGACTGGGTAGAAAGAGTACAGCATAGACGAAAATGATTATTGCTATCGTCCAAGCTGTTTTTCTGTGTTTAAGAGCCTGAGCTCTTCTCTGCAGTTCCAGTGGACTTTCAGGTGTGATTTCCTTTGCTTGTGCTCTTGCCGACTTGAAGATTTTGAAGTAGCAGTACGATGTAATGCAGAAAGGAGGACAGCAAGATAGAATCAAGGTTGCCAGCCACAATGTGGACAACCTGTCGTTGTCGGTTACGATTCTTTGAGTGGAGAATAAAGTCGAGAAGGTCCAAATGGCCGCGATGATAAGCAAGCATCGTCGCGTTGTAAGGATGTCTTGATAATGAAAAGTTCGAGTGATTGCAATAAACCGGTCAACACTTACAGCCGTGAAGCCATACATTGCGATTAAGAGCTCGTGAATCCAGAAAAAGCCTTCCGCTGTGGAGAAAGTCTTTGGTAAATCCTCGCCGTATTTATAATACCTGAACATGCTATTAGCACAGAGGCATGGATTCAGCACCAACCCGACAACCCAGTCAGCTGCAGCTAAAGATGCGATGAAATAGTTGGAGACGTTTTGTAAAGAATTCGTTCTGTAAATAGTCAGAAGGACTATAGTGTTTCCTGTTACAGAAATCAAACCCGAGAGACCACTTAAACAAGCGAGAAGGATGAGGTATGGTGAAAATGGCTCTTCAATACATGCGTTTGTTGTGTTGTCCATTGTCACAGCTTGGATAAAGAAAAACTAGTTATTCTCTTCCCTCTGGTTAAACGTACAGGATATTCAATTCATCTGAAAGGATTTACGGGAACTAAACTTAACTAAATGCACATTGTTCCGTAGTTGTTGGGGGTATATCATCGGGTGGAAAAATAATTATAAAATTTCTCAATTTCTTGTTTGGCTTTTGTTATTCATTTGGAGCAAATTGTTGGGGGTATACATCTGGTGAAAAGTTGCATAATATTTTGCTAATTATTTTTCTAACTTGTGTCATTCATCTTCAGCAATTAAACTTTTCTATATGCGTATTGTCTCGTAACTGTTGGAGATACGAATATGGTTGGAAAGTCTCATAATGTTTTGCAATATTTTTTTCTGGCATTTGTCAGTGATACTTTAGCACCTATCGGTAAAGAAATAAAGACTAAGAAAATTAAGTAAAGGTCATTCTTATTTTGAAAGATTTCCTGTCATTTTGTAACTCTACGTGGTCATAATATAACAACAGATGTCAGTATAGGTAATCGCACGGTTTCGAGTGCAATTGATGGATTTAGCTTGTACAGTTTGTTGTCCCAATTCCCTTGAGTAATGTTTCTTGTTTTTCTGTATCCCAAGAGGAAATGTATCAATTTCTCTAACTGGAAAACAAAGCACTGAATCCTCTGGAGAGCTGTCACCAGATGTACGAATGTACAAGCTAAATCGGTCTATTTGGGATTATTTTATAAAAAAACTCACTTCGTGCGAATTATCATAATTGCGTTGAGCTCGTATGGCGAACAAATTTGAGCTCTTTGAAAAACACACGACAGGGTTCACACAGAAACGTTATAATGACTTTTCCATGACTAAATTAAAAAAACAAGGACTCAAATTAGATTCTGGAGGAGACAAGAAAAACTGGAAAACGTCATTTAACTGGGCCTGTCCACCCACTTTAATATTGCTTGAAAACTTTTACAAAGGAAGGAATACTACCAATGGAGCACATCGTTATTTCAACGTAACATATTATCTTAATAGCATGTAGCCAGGACTCCGCCGGTTTTAAAACAACCAAGTCAAAATCATCAAGTAGCAGATGGATAATGATGAAGAGTGCTGAAAGAGAACCTACTAATCTATCTAGAATTCTGCAAGGAAAGTCAAGCATCAAAACATTGCAATGGTCGATGATAAAATTCCATGACTTTTCCAGACCTGGAAAATTATTTTTGAAATTCCACGACTTTCCATGACAGTGTGAACCCCGACACGAGTTTGAATTAATCCCAAATTGCACGAGAAAACGGTATGATTACTTGGTAATGATCATATTGTAACGAGCCGAACTTCTCGAAACTCAAAGCACAATTTGTATGAGTAACGCTACAACACCTGAAATGTTAATGTTTAGTACTGTAAAATGTATATTAGACGTATTTGCCGTAATCACAGCGCAGCTTGGTCTGTTTTAAGCATTCGGAAATATTCGGAAACACTTCGGGATTTTTTGGAAAATCTTCGGAATACATTCCTCTACCAAAACATGACTGTGAACAACTTTACATACTTTGATCTGTTTGAAGCATTCGGAAATTTTCGGAAATACTTCGGAAATTTTCGGAAAATCTTCGGGAGAATTTCCTGTACCAGAACATGACTGTGTACTTCGATTTCATTCTGAAGCTTTTGTTTTCGGTTCAGTGAAAGTTAAATGCCTGATTTTGATGCAGTTACAACCAAATATGTAATTGCACTGGTGTTGCACATTTTTCACTGGCGTTAATTTAAGCTTAAACTGCAATGATCTCAGCCAATAAGAAACTAGAAATTGTGTTGAGTATATGATCATAACAAAAATAGGCAACTGGTGGCGAAGAAGCATGCACTAATATTTGTCTTCGCTCTTGGGAAAATGTTCGCTTCTCGGAACAGAAAATATCCGCAGAGGAAAATCATTCCTTATATCTAGCTTCCAAATGGCCTTCTTCTGCCTGTACTAGCAGCTTTAGAATATCTTCTTTCAGCAGAAGCTATGTCGAGCGCTATGTTCAGACGGCATGGAGGTTACCAGGTTACGTGATACCCCAAAATATCAAACTTGTCCGAAAACAAAAACACCATCAAGCTATGGTCAGAAAAAAAACACGGTATAATATGGTACAGCTGCAAGTGCTCACTCCAAGGCAAAAACAATTCCATTAAAATAGGAGAACGACGTCGGCACTCGAAATTCAAACTAAGCCGTAGTCGCCATGGGAACCTGCTTCCCTGGTTTTAATATGAGGCTCCGCGACAAATTTAATTGTCGTGTGCGCTGTGTTTTATTCGCGAATATAATATGTAAAATCTAAACAGATCCATTAGTATATACTTATAGAATTAGCTAAATATCCATATAAGTGAAAAGACTAGTGGGAAAGTCACAACACGGTTACCATACGGCATGCCGTGACATTGAAATGGTTTCCCCATTGTTTTGTCCATGTAATGCAATCACAGTGCAGAATTCGCATGAGTGGGACAAACTACAGCACTGACTACGGCAAGGTTACTCTACGGCATGCCGTGACATTGAAATGGTTTCCCCATTGTTTTGTCCATGTAATGCAACCACAGTGTAGAATCATAGAGCAGATTTCGCATGAGTGGGACAAACTACAGCACTGACTACGGCAAGGTTACTCTACGGCATGCCGTGACATTGAAATGGTTTCCCCATTATTTTGTCCATGTAATGCAATCACAGTGTAGAATCATAGAGCAGATTTCGCATGAGTGGGACAACCTACAGCACTGACTACGGCAAGGTTACTCTACGGCATGCCGTGACATTGAAATGGTTTCCCCATTATTTTGTCCATGTAATGCAATCACAGTGTAGAATCGTAGAGCAGATTTCGCATGAGTGGGACAAACTACAGCACTGACTACGGCAAGGTTACTCTACGGCATGCCGTGGCATTGAAATGGTTTCCCCATTATTTTGTCCATGTAATGCAATCACAGTGTAGAATCGTAGAGCAGATTTCGCATGAGTGGGACAACCTACAGCACTGACTACGGCAAGGTTACTCTACGGCATGCCGTGACATTGAAATGGTTTCCCCATTGTTTTGTCCATGTAATGCAACCACAGTGTAGAATCATAGAGCAGATTTCGCATGAGTGGGACAACCTACAGCACTGACTACGGCAAGGTTACTCTACGGCATACCGTGACATTGAAATGGTTTCCCCATTGTTTTGTCCATGTAATGCAATCACAGTGAAGAATCATAGAGCAGATTTCGCATGAGTGGGACAACCTACAGCACTGACTACGGCAAGGTTACTCTACGGCATGCCGTGGCATTGAAATGGTTTCCCCATTGTTTTGTCCATGTAATGCAATCACAGTGTAGAATCGTAGAGCAGATTTCGCATGAGTGGGACAACCTACAGCACTGACTACGGCAAGGTTACTCTACGGCATGCCGTGACATTGAAATGGTTTCCCCATTGTTTTGTCCATGTAATGCAACCACAGTGTAGAATCATAGAGCAGATTTCGCATGAGTGGGACAACCTACAGCACTGACTACGGCAAGGTTACTCTACGGCATGCCGTGACATTGAAATGGTTTCCCCATTGTTTTGTCCATGTAATGCAACCACAGTGTAGAATCATAGAGCAGATTTCGCATGAGTGGGACAACCTACAGCACTGACTACGGCAAGGTTACTCTACGGCATGCCGTGACATTGAAATGGTTTCCCCATTGTTTTTGTCCCTATAATCCAATCAGATTACAGAGTTACCGTACTGCAAAAGTTACAGTACGGTTACTATATTGCCTTATTTCTTTCCCACTCATACGAAATCTGTTCTAATGTTTTATTCCGTTCTGTATAGAAAGCTAATCATATTCATGGAAATATCAGCTTTATTTGTACTATACTTTGCCTGCCGCCATCTTGGTGTACAAAGCTGTACACCAACATGGCGGCCGTCATATATATATGTATTCTTGCCTGCGCTATACACAAGACCTAAAATAATTGTATTTTCTGAAGCTATTTTGTTGCGTCTAGTCTTAGGCTTTTGGAGAAAACGCGGAGAAGTTCAACAACAACAATTTGTTTAGTTACACTCGATTTACAATAATAGTAATAATAAGTAAAGTAATATGTAATATAATACGGGTGCTAGGATGCCTGAAATAGGTCTGGAGAAACTAATCGAGTTAGTCATTGTATGGAAATTAGTTATTGAATATGTAATTTGGATCAATAAGATAAAAAAAGTACAGACGAACAGAGATTCATAATAAGTTATAATAATAATTAGTAATAATAATTAGTACGGACTTAATGTTAGACGAGGACCTAGAAGTCAATCTAGTAGTATAATTACGAACATTAGAAACAGGTACAAAACGTTGTTAAAGGCAGAGTGAATGTTATTGTCATGAAAGTCAAACATGAGTAAGCATAACTTGTTAAGTATTTGTTTGATTTCTTCAGTGCCGGCAGGATAAATGAATCCACAAGTATGCAATATGATATTCAAAACACAACAAAAGGTTGAATTATCCAATAGGATCTTTAATGACTGATGGTGTTGAAATATAAAAGGTATGTAAGATCTCCTTTTTAGGAGTTATTGTTGACCAAAATTGGACCTGGAAGCCTCATGTAGATTACATAGCTTCTAACATCGGAATTATTTATAATTCGAGTTTTACTTCTCCCAAAAGGTATTGCATTCATTGTATTATTCACTTGTGTATTACTGTAATTACTACATTACTGTAACATTGTTTGGGCTTGAACTTATCCTACATAAGTCAGTCTTATATGCGTAGATTATTGCTTCAACAAAAGCGAGTTATACGACCTTTTTTAATTTGGCTGTTCTGAGATTATACAAATTCAATTCTCTGGAAACTAGCATATTTCTGAATTCCTAATCAAACCATTTACTCCTCTATAGCTTTATTACTGCAAACAGGTACGTTGTTATAATATGGAATATGAACAAACTATGGGATTTTTAATATTAGATTTCAAGGTCCTACAGTATGGAATCCCATTTATGAAAATATAAAACTTTCCTCAATTTCATCATTTAAAGATAAAATGAAACATAATTTTATTGAAGACTACTAGCCCTAAATTTTTAATTCATTGCTTCTAAGATGACAAATCTGTTTTGCAACACTTTCCTTATTATTTTATTTATAATATATTAATGTTATCCTCTATATTTAATTTAAGATTTATTATTATTATTGTTTATACATAGCTTAATATGAATTATGAGTAGATTATTGGTAGATTAGTGTATGTGTGTACTTTGTGTATAGGTGTCCCGACCGAAACATTGAAATACATTATTGTAAACTGGCTACCTGGCATGTTTGGCCCTCTAAGGTTATTTTGGGTTGCCAGTACCCCAATCTTTTTTTATCATACTATTTCTGTAAATCTTTTATATAAATTTTTGGGGTAAAATAAAGGTTGTTGTTGTTGTTATTATATTTATAACGAGCAAGTCAATACAGGAAATGATAAGACTGGGTAGAAATAGTACAGCATAGACGAAAATGATTATTGCTATCGTCCAAGCTGTTTTTCTGTGTTTAAGAGCCTGAGCTCTTCTCTGCAGCTCTAGTGGACTTTCAGGTGTGATTTCCTTTGCTTGTGCTCTTGCCGACTTGAAGATTTTGAAGTAGCAGTACGATGTAATGCAGAAAGGAGGGCAACAAGATAGAATCAAGGTTGCCAGCCACAGTGTGGACAACCTGTCGTTGTTGATTACGATTCTTGGAGTGGAGAATAAAGTTGAGAAGGTCCAAATGGCCGCGATGACAAGCAAGCATCGTCGCGTTGTAAAGATGTCTTGATAATGAAAAGTTCGAGTGATTGCAATAAACCGATCAACACTTACAGCCGTGAAGCCATACATTGCGATTAAGAGCTCGTGAATCCAGAAAAAGCCTTCCGCTGTGGAGAAAGTCTTTGGTAAATCCTCGCCGTATTTATAATACCTGAACATGCTATTAGCACAGAGGCATGGATTCAGCACCAACCCGACCACCCCGTCAGCTGCAGCTAAAGATGCGATGAAATAGTTGGAGACATTTTGTAAAGAATTCGTTCTGTAAATAGTCAGAAGGACTATAGTATTTCCTGTTACAGCAATCAGACCCGAGAGACCGCTTAAACAGGCGAGAAGGATGAGGTATGGTGAAAATGGCTCTTCAATACATGCGTTTGTTGTGTTGTCCATTGTCACAACTTGGATAAAAAAAAACTAGTTATTCTCTTCCCTCTGGTTAAACGTACAGGATATTCAATTCATCTGAAAGGATTTACGGGAATTAAACTTAACTAAATGCACATTGTTCCGCAGTTGTTGGGGGTATATCATCGGGTGGAAAATAATCATAAAATTTCTCAATTTTTTGTTTGGCTTTTGTTATTCATTTGGAGCAAATTGCTGGGGGTACATCTGGTGAAAAGTTGCATAATATTTTGCTAATTATTTTTCTAACTTGTGTTATTCATCTTCAGCAATTAAACTTTTCTATATGCGTAACTGTTGGAGATACGAATATGGTTGGAAAAGTCTCATAATGTTTTGCAATATTTTTTTCTGGCATTTGTCAGTGATACTTTAGCACCTATCGGTAAAGAAATAAAGACTAAGAAAATTAAGTAAAGGTCATTCTTATTTTGAAAGATTTCCTGTCATTTTGTAACTGTACGTGGTCATAATATAACAACAGACGTTAGTATAGGTAATCGCACGGTTTCGAGTGCAATTGATGGATTTAGCTTGTACAGTTTGTTGTCCCAATTCCCTTGAGTAATGTTTCTTGTTTTTCTGTATCCCAAGAGGAAATGTATCAATTTCTCTAACTGGAAAACAAAGCACTGAATCCTCTGGAGAGCTGTCACCAGATGTACGAATGTACAAGCTAAATCGGTCTATTTGGGATTATTTTATAAAAAAACTCACTTCGTGCGAATTATCATAATTGCGTTGAGCTCGTATGGCGAACAAATTTGAGCTCTTTGAAAAACACACGACAGGGTTCACACAGAAACGTTATAATGACTTTTCCATGACTAAATTAAAAAAACAAGGACTCAAATTAGATTCTGGAGGAGACAAGAAAAACTGGAAAACGTCATTTAACTGGGCCTGTCCACCCACTTTAATATTGCTTGAAAACTTTTACGAAGGAAGGAATACTACCAATGGAGCACATCGTTATTTCAACGTAACATATTATCTTAATAGCATGTAGCCAGGACTCCTCCGGTTTTAAAACAACGAAGTCAAAATCATCAAGCAGCAGATGGTCAATGATGAAGAGTGCTGAAAGAGAACCTACTAATCTATCTAGAATTCTGCAAGGAAAGTCAAGCATCAAAACATTGCAATGGTCGATGATAAAATTCCATGACTTTTCTAGACCTGGAAAATTATTTTTGAAATTCCACGACTTTCCATGACTGCGTGAACCCCGACACGAGTTTGAATTAATCCCAAATTGCACGAGAAAACGGTATGATTACTTGGTAATGATCATATTGTAACGAGCCGAACTTCTCGAAACTCAAAGCACAATTTGTATGAGTAACGCTACAACACCTGAAATGTTAATGTTTAGTACTGTAAAATGTATATTAGACGTATTTGCCGTAATCACAGCGCAGCTTGGTCTGTTTTAAGCAATCGGAAATATTCGGAAACACTTCGGGATTTCTTGGAAAATATTTGGAATACATTCCTCTACCAAAACATGACTGTGAACAACTTTACATCCTTTGATCTGTTTGAAATTTTCGGAAATACTTCGAAATTTTTCGGAAAATCTTCGGGAGAATTTCCTGTACCAACACATGACTGTGTACTTCGATTTCATTCTGAAGCTTTTGTTTTCGGTTCAGTGAAAGTTAAATGCCTGATTTTAATGCAGTTACAACCAAATATGTAATTGCACTGGTGTTGCACATTTTTCACTGGCGTTAATTACTCGGGCTGCCTGTGGCAGCACCGAGTCTAAAAATGCAAGTCGAATTTTATTTTTTTTTATTTTTTTTATTCCGTGTAGCAAGCGTTCTGCGCATGCGTTAAAGGTCAATTTCACACCAATCAGATTGCACTGCTGGTCACACAACAAGCCAGGTTAATTTATTTACATAATTTAATACAGTAAATCAAGATGGCGGCGGACCCGCGAGGAACTTTCTCTCTAATTTGGAGTCCCATCTCTCAAATGTAAGCACTTTAATGTTTTATTTAACTTCACTCGTGCGAAAGCCTTCCAACAGGCTCAGGATACTTGTTATTTATTTATGCTGAACCCGAGTGAATGTGCGATCGAAAAATATGCTTGGCTTGCTCGCTGCATAATTTTGAATTGTGCTGTTCGGTTTGCCGATCTCAGAAATGGTCGGGATATTTCGTTGGGTTACCAAAACTGCAAATGGTCAAGATGCTATAAATCATACCTGAAGGCTGAAGAGAAATACATGGATATGAATATTTCAGTGTGAGTTGTGAAGAAGCTTTTTAAATACTACACGTGTGCATCGTGGTGGTTTAAGGTGGCCCGCGGCTATTTATTTTGGCAACGGGGGTCTTTTTAAATCGCGTTTTTGAACAGCTAAACATTATCCGATTTCTGAGATTTTTTGAACTTTTAATAAAGAATCCTCGAATTTTATAAAAAGTACAATTAGAAAGTGATTAACAAGGAATTGCTGAAGATATAAGCGATTTTCCAAAACGTTGTTTTTTAGGAAAGAGCGTATATTTCAAAACCCAAAGATGGATTTGTTCCATTTTACTTTCAACGAGTGCACAACCTCCAAGGTCTGTGACAGGCAAGTTTCAGGTTAATCGGCACCATACAAGTTTCTCAGCAAACGGCTGATCAATTTTAACCTTAAACTATTATGCTCAGGCATCTGTTTCAACTGCCGGATAAATATTACAGTAATAATTAAATCGTACATACCATATGGAAGTTCAATACCACTTGAAACTTCTGTGCCAAAGGCAAGAAGATCGGAAAACCGCAACTGACGTTATGCGGCGAACGAAGTAAGATAGGTTATTGCTGAATATTTGCGAAAAACGAGAAATTTGTATTCTTTCGGCGTCAAAAAAAATCACTCTTTTGTTTTTCTTAAGTTCCTAATATGACTTACAGTAACATATTTTAAAGTACCTTACCGAGTTTCAGCGCGCTTTGACCATACGCTTTTGAGAAATAAATGCTGTAAACTTCAGCTTGTGCAAGACTTCTAAAATCTAAATGCTTGGAAAACCCCTCATGTTCGCTAATTTATTGAATGGGTTTGTTTAGAATTTCCGCACGGGTTCTGCCACTTGGGAATCGCGAGGCAAGGAATAAGTAAAATTATTGTTGAAATTAAAATGAGGATTACATTGTAATTCATGGCTGTGTGCAGTAACCATGAAACAGGTGTTACGTGTTATGTCCACCTGGTAGTCAGTAGCGACGAGGGGAGAACATTTGAAGAACGTTTCCACAGTAGGATACTCCTTGGCACCAAAACATTACTCAGCCTGGAACTATTATTACAAATACCTTACTTACACTTGCAAAATTAATCCTCATTTTAATTTCAACATTAATTTTAATTATTCCTTGCCTCGCAATTCCCAAGTGGCAGAACCCGTGCGGAAATTCAAAACAAACACATTGAATAATTTAGCGATCATGAGGGGTTTTCCAAGCATTTAGATTTTAGAAGTCTCGCACAAGCTGAAGTTTACAGCATTTATTTCTCAAAAGCGTATGGTCAAAGCGCGCTGAAACTCGGTAAGGTACTTTAAAATATGCTACTGTAAGTCATATTAGGAACTTAAGAAAAACAAACAAGTGAATTTTTTTGACGCCGAAAGAATACAAATTTCTCGATTTTCGCAAATATTCAGCAATAACCTATCTTACTTCGTTCGCCGCATAACGTTAGTTGCAGTTTTCCGATCTTCTTGCCTTTGGCACAGAAGTTTCAAGTGGTATTGAACTTCCATATGGTATGTACGATTTAATTATTACTGTAATATTTCTCCAGCAGTTGAACCAGATGCATGAGCATAACATTTTAAGCTTAAAATCGATCAGCCGTTTGCTGAGAAACTTGTATGGTGCCGATTAGGTTGTGCACTCGTTGAAAGTAAAATGGAACAAATCCATCTTTTGGGTTTTGAAATATACGCTCTTTCCTAGAAAACAACGTTTTCAAAAATCGCTTATATCTTCAGCAATTCTTTGTTAATCACTTTCTAATTGTACTTTTTATAGAATTCGATGATTCTTTATTAAAAGTCCAAACAATCTCAGAAATCGGATAATGTTTAGCTGTTCAAAAACGCGATTTTAAAATAACCCCGTTGCCAAAATAAATAGCCGCGGGCCACCTTAAGTCAAACATGGTCTGTTTTGTCTGCGCGGTGACGACACCAGCGAAGTTGAACAGAGAACTGAGTCAAATCAACTCACCATAATTTGTAAACAACCGAGTGAATTCTGTTGGCTTGCTCGCTGTACTGGATTCTGCTTTTCACTGTACATACAGATACCGAAACTACAAACAGTAAGATGACCTGGCTGAAGAGAAACAAGGTCTGAGTTTTCTAGATACCCGTAATCGGCGTATCTTGTGTGTCGAGTTGCGACACTGTGTACATCTTGGTTATACAAATTAACGGATTCAAATTAACACTACAATCAGACAGAGAGTTAATCTATACCGACACTTTGATATGCCAAGGAACTGGAATATCATCACAGTACAAGGTGAGGGAAATTTAAAGTACTGACTTCATTGCTGTGTTCAATTAATCTACACTGAATTTCTAACGGACCTGAAACAAGGCTGATCAAAGCGACCATAAATTATTCTGGAACAACAATGGCGCTCAATATTCTGCAACCAACCTTGTTCTCACTTGAAAAATACCCGGGAAACCTAATGTGAACAATCTGTTCAAATCGAAGGAACTGCATGGGCTGTACTTTATACACATCCATATATAGTTTATGTTCTAGGAACTGGAATTCAGTTTATACACATCTGAATAGTAATATTTATTTATACGTACTTTATATTAATCCCTTTATATATCCTGTAAAATAGTGTCCCCAATTAGCTTTACAGCTAAATACTATTGTCACTCAAATAAAGTTCATGTATGTCTGTAAAGCCTGAGTTGATTTGTGTTCTACACTAACTTCAATTATTGCTTTACACTGTATACCACACAGCAAAATGTGCTACTAATTCTCAAATCAATGCCATAACCATATAAAACACACATGTATATGTTGTGGTTGGAAATTTTTTTTGGTTCAAAATTTTTTAAACTAGTTCAAAAAATTTAAACCAGTCAATCTTTTTCAAAAGAAAAAAAAATCTACCCACCCCTCCCCTGCAAAAAAAAAAGCCAACCTATTCCATTCCCTTTTTTCCCTTGCCCCCCTACCTACTTACCTTACTGTACCACTTTCCTTGGCGGTCACCCATCCACTCACTAACCCTGCCCGATCGGGCTTAACTTCAGCTACTCGATGATCCACTCGCCTAACGCAATGCGCCACAGAAGCAATCATTGATTTGAACACCACCGTATATTCTATAAGTGCTAGTCGTTGAAGCCAGTCCCTCTCATTATGCTAATTTGTTTCCAGTCTCTTAAATTTATACGCGAATGCGCACCGGATTCTTCAAAGATGGCCGATGAACCGTGCGTAAGTAAAGAGGCCTTCTATGATGCCATAAACGACTTATAATCCAAACAAAAAAAATCATTTAAAAACACCCTAACCGTCAACAATGGGTGCTCACTAATTTAGGGTGTTTAGAGCTATAGTCACTACACTTAGAACTAGATTACTGAACAACTCAGAATAATAATGCTTCTTCAATGGTCCTGTGAACTAATACAAACCCTACCCCTACATTTAAAAATACCCTAACCGTCAACAACGGATGCTCACTAATTTAGGGTGTTTAGAGCTATAGTCACTACACTTAGAACTAGATCACTGAACAACTCAGAATAATATTGCTTCTTCGATGGTCCTGTGAACTAATACAAACCCTACCCCTACATTTAAAAATACCCTAACCGTCAACAACGGATGCTCACTCATTTAGGGTGTTTAGAGCTAGTCACTAATAATTTTGGGTCGCCTCGCAGCGCCCGTAAGATTTGCTCCAATTCGCTACTACCTTCACCGACAAACAATAGAACAAACATTAATAGAACGAAGCAAACAATAACATCTAGTAGTCACTAATTTAGGATCCCAAATCCAGCATTTAAAATAACCCTAACATCAGTTAACATAACTTCCCTTTTAGAATGTTAAAAAATAAACTGGTTTTAAAATTTTGAACTGGTGTAAAAAAAATTGAACTAGTGTAAAAATTTTGAACTGGTGTAAAAAAATTTGAACTAGTGTAAACATTTTGAACCGGTTAAAAAAAATTGAACTGGTTTAAAAAAAAATTGAACCAAAAATTTTTTGAACCACAACATATACATATAGCCCCATAAGCATCGCATCCAATGATTTAATGTTACACAAAGATAATTACAGTTTTATACCCAGATGCATCCCCTTGTATATTAACATATAAGTCAAGACATCAAAATTTTCACATTAGTTAAAAAAACAAGCACTTTTGATCAGGATTATATACGTACACCGTCCACTTCATTGCAGCAATTTTCAGCTTTTCAGACTGTTACCACAGTCCTTTCTCTTTCAAAAATATGTTGAATGCACTTTGATAATCTATGATTACTTCTAGTAAATAAATAAATATGAAGAGAAAGGGTACAAACTCAGTCTTATTTTCTCTAACATAATAGATTTATACTTTTACAAAATGCATAAAAGCTACTTGGTGAGAAATACGTCCTATCTCATCCAGAATGAAAATAATACTGATCAGTCCTGGTTACAATGTATTAACAACACCTCCCCCCGGGCAAATGTGCAGCATTTGGCAGTTGTAGTTAATTATATATCCATTATCACTTATCGCAAGAGCATGAGTAGTGAACCAGTATTATTCTCTGGCTATAATAATAACATTTATTTATGACAAAAACTATGCTAAAACTCCATGGACTACATTTATTCAATGTCTCAGATGTATTTTTAATAGAATTTGATTAATTTTATCTGAACAAAATTTGGCCCATCACAGAACCAGTAAGCTCAGTGGTTAAGTGTCAGTCTGTTGTAGTCAGAGTTCAAATCCAGGTATAAAGGACCTTAAAATAACTGGGAGAACTGGTACTGCATGCCTTTGCTCTGACATCTGCAAATGGTTCTAAAAGCTTTGTGTCTTCTTGGATCACAATGTTAAATTGTAGGCCAACACTGAGAATGCAACCAAATCTCTGGTAGTGACCACCCTCAAGTGTAGTGGAATTATATAGTTGTATAGATAATTATCGAGAGTAAATATATTTGTCCCCAATTATAGCAATACCATGCTAACATTGACTCTCTCTTCTGTTAGTAGTAGTAGTAGTAGTAGTACTAGTTCCCTTGGTGCCACTATATACATTTTATATATTATAAATATACAGGCTAAATCCAATAGTCACGATTATGTTTTATGTAGTAATAATGTCCACTGATACATGCATAACACTGCTGTGGTAGCTGCCAGTAAATATGCAAAGCTACTGATACAGTTCAAAACTGTGAATGCTAAATCACTGCATGGAGGAAGTTAAAATGAACATTGCATGTGTTATTTAAAAGACTTGTTGTGGAGGTTGTACTTGGCCTCTTGTTGTCATTACGAGACAAGGAGATATAGATCAATTCATCTCAAGTCATTGTCAGAAATCTATTCTCTGGCATAACATTAGGCAATCTGTCAATGGTAAAACTGTTGACAGTTTGGGTCAGGTCAACTACACATCTGTTTTGCAACACCTTCCTTATTATTTTATTTATAATATATTAATGTTATCCTCTATATTTAATTTAAGATTTATTATTATTATTGTTTATACATAGCTTAATATTAATTATGAGTAGATTATTGGTAGACTAGTGTATGTGTGTACTTTGTGTATAGGTGTCCCGACCGAAACATTGAAATATATTATTGTAAACTGGCTACCTGGCATGTTTAGCCCTCAAAGGTTATTTTGGGTTGCCAGTACCCCAATCTTTTTTTATCATACTATTTCTGTAAATCTTTTATATTAATTTTTGGGGTAAAATAAAGGTTGTTGTTGTTGTTATTATAATACCATTTCGCCTTCACTATTGTCGGACGAAGGCTTAAACAATTTTCTGTTAAATATCAAGGCCCAAAATGTTGGAATTCACTTGACCTGGCCAAATCTGCAAAACTAGTACTTCAAAATTAATTTAACCTAAAAACTAATTATTTTGTTGAAATCTGATTACTCACCCTGAATAATATATCTTCTTTTATTTATTTCGTAAGTTATCCTTTAAATTTTACCCTTTAACCTTAAGCGTTATGCCTTAATTCGGTTATTTTCTAATTGTGTATGCGATAGGAAACCTCGTGGTTTCTTGTTCTGGCTTCCTCTCCACTGACTGATTTCAAATATATTTAAATATTTATACAATTTTTCAACTGTACTATTGTGGCAAACAATCAATAAACTGCTCTACTCTCATCATCATCATCATGGGCACCCTAAACTTTTAAGCAACGCAAGGCACGTTTGCTGGCTCTTCTAAATCTCCTATTCCTCATTGAGTAGATCCATGGATTAACTGCCGAGCTCACATAGGCGACGAACATAACCCAAGGCCAACCCATATTTCGTATCTTTAACAGGAAACATGGTTTATTTATAACGGTCAAGTCAATACAGGAAATGATAAGACTGGGTAGAAAGAGTACAGCATAGACGAAAATGATTATTGCTATTGTCCAAGCTGTTTTTCTGTGTTTAAGGGCCTGAGCTCTTCTCTGAAGCTCCTGTGGACTTTCAGGTGTGATTTCCTTTGCTTGTGCTCTTGCCGACGTGAAGATTTTGAAGTAGCAGTACGATGTAATGCAGAAAGGAGGACAGCAAGATAGAATCAAGGTTGCCAGCCACAGTGTGGATAACCTGTCGTTGTCGATTACGATTCTTTGAGTGGAGAATAAAGTTGAGAAGGTCCAAATGGCCGCGATGACAAGCAAGCATCGTCGCGTTGTAAAGATGTCTTGATAATGAAAAGTTCGAGTGATTGCAATAAACCGATCAACACTTACAGCCGTGAAGCCATACATTGCGATTAAGAGCTCGTGAATCCAGAAAAAGCCTTCCGCTGTGGAGAAAGTCTTTGGTAAATCCTCGCCGTATTTATAATACCTGAACATGCTATTAGCACAGAGGCATGGATTCAGCACCAACCCGACCACCCCGTCAGCTGCAGCTAAAGATGCGATGAAATAGTTGGAGACGTTTTGTAAAGAATTCGTTCTGTAAATAGTCAGAAGGACTATAGTGTTTCCTGTTACAGCAATCAAACCCGAGAAACCACTTAAACAAGCGAGAAGGATGAAGTACGGTGAAAATGGCTCTTCAATACATGCGTTTGTTGTGTTTTCCATAATATTTAGAAGTTGGCACCTTGATGCATGATTATAACATAGTCGTGGTTATCCCCGTTCCTATAAATGTGGTTAAATGATGACAGCATCTAATTTATCACTTGGTTGCTTCAATTTTACAAGTTTTCTTGCGTGAGATTTCCGGTCGTTAAGTGATGTAGTTGTTCTACGAACTGGTGGTAGCAAGTCATTAATTATATTCATACTCTGTTGAAATTAATATTCGATATGAATTAAAAATAAGGAGTGCTCGCGGCTCGGTAATATCCACCACAAGTCACCGAGCAAAACAAAAAGCTGTCGAAAACGAAGCTAAATGAAACGTCGTATAAAATTGGTTTGTTTACGATTGAATTTCTGCTTCAAGATGTTTTCTTTCTTATTCGAGCTAAAAATTGCATTTATTTTACGAGTTTAGGAGAAAGGAATGACTAGAAACATAGCTGGGCGCTTAAAATAGCAAAGTGGCTCAAAATAACGAAATAATTGCCTTGCTTTCTAGCGTAAAATTGTCGTATTTGCTTATCATCGAGCGTTAAGTATTATCTGCTAGCAGATAATATTGCACGCATGCACACAGAGTGCTATAAATCCTTTGCATGTGACGTCATCAAAATTCTAAAATCTAAACTATGAGATATATGAAGCTGTTCTTTTAATATGACTTAGATATCGGTATTCTCAGTATTCTTCGAAAACGTCTTTACGTCGATACGGTGATTTGTTTTTGAGTTACAGTACTTTGAATTTTGTGACAGTCCAGGTCAGCGTATTTCCTAAATGTCAAGGAAATCCATATATTTCGGCCAATTTCAATTTCAAAAGCGATATCTGAAGTGTTTTGAAGTGAATGCTAATCACGTTGATGGGAAAAACAGCTTTATTTGTAGAGTACGTTTTTGTCAATGCAAACGATCAATAGCTAGCTATCAATAATTAGTTGCGCGTTCTCAGCCAATCAGAATCGAGCTGTGAGTAAAATGTATAATAATTAGACTTCAACATGTCATATTTTGATGTAAATTTGTGGCGTCTCAGTCCTTCATTGTATTAACTCGGCTTAGAGTTCTTTTGCGCCGAAAGAGAGCACTAATAGACCTAGACTATTTAAACAAACTAAGAGCTTAAAAGCTTAAAAGTTAAAGTATAATTCACCTCATTTCCCCCCTTCCATGCAGAAAAAGGCCTTCTCAAACTCATGAATAATAAATGAGATAGTCATCCAATGGAGGAACTGTATACTTGGTAACATACGTGGGTCTTGATACCGGGTGAAACCCTTGTTCGAAGCTTCGTCAGGTGGATGCATCTTGACATCCAATGAAGTACCAGTTCCAAACGCACTATAGTGTTTGATCAGATTTCCAACCCAAGTGGTCAATATTTCTTAATCATCATATTCATGAACCACTAACTAATTACATACTGTTAAACTACAAGTAAGGAGCAAAGAAGTAAAGAACGACATGGAAAGAAAAAGTGTGCCTCCACTGGAGTTCGAACCTCGACCCTTCTGACTGCTTGTATTAACTCTTGGCCACTACACTACTAGTACGCTAGTTGAAATCGCTGCCATCAAAAAAGGATAATAAGCCATCTATTGAATAATTATATACAACAGTCAAACGGTAAACAATAATTGCTAATGAAAAGAAGCGTATGTAGATTTTCGGTTTAGCATTCGCAGGAGAAGACATTTCAAACACTCATTGTTCGTCTTTCATCAGGGGATTCCAAATATTTCGAAAACAATAAAATCCTCGAGGCTACTCCTCTCGGGTTTCATTTGTTTTCTCAATATTTGGAACCCCTGATAAAAGACTCCAATTCGTGTTTGAAATAGTTCGTGAATAATGGAAACAGAACGAGGTTTCTGTTAAACGTTTCGGAATTTCTATCCCTCAGAATTTTCTGTCAACGTGAAAATATTGTTTCCTTGTGCCAAATGCAAAGTCACACTATTTTCATTCATAGTTTGTAGTTCAAGTTCAATTTTATTACACACTTGTTTATAGGTTTTTCATTTTTGAGACAATATATTTAAAACAAATTAATGATATACATACAGAATAAATAGAGAGATACTTGTAGAGGGTGTACAGTTGCCAAAGTAGCATTAAGCTTCCGAGTTGGCTACCGTTTACATTTGAATAAATAAACTGAATAACTGAGCATGTTGTGTTAGTATTGTATATATAATGCGTACATCGCTTAAGGTTAAAGCTCGAGCTCTGCCAAAAATTAGCAGAGCTAAACTATCGTGGCCGGCCGCCATTTAGGGCCATTGTTTAGTGTTTCCTCTTTATCTTCATTACTTTTAGCAACATGCCTTACTATATGGATTTACGATTAAGGTCCATTATTATCCATGAGTCTTCATGTAATTGCTCGCATTTTAGTCGTCGCCTGCCAAAACAATGCACGGAACTCCTTTTATTAAAACACTGTTTAGGTGAACGTAAGAAAGTTTTAATATTGTTTATTTGTTCACTCTGATTAGGGATCTGAATATGTTAATCCTTCATTCTGTTTTTCTATTTTTCTAAACTTAAAATGCAGTATAAGGCCAAACAAAATAAATGTCGTGTTGCCAGTAACAAACCAAAAATAATCCAGTTAGGTAGGTTGGAAAAAAAAATTATTTTGTGATTACTTTTTGCTTTTTTATATGCATGTTTACGTTGTCGTCATTTACGTACATCTCATTTTTTAATATGTTTTATATTTTTATGTTTATTTTATATGTTTCAAGTCTTGGGAAATAGCAATAAAAAATTTGAGGTCGGCATAAAGAATTCAGGTCGGTCGGGTAAACAAATACTACCAGAAGAATATACACAACAGTTAATTAGAAAACATGTTCGGGATCGTGTACCATGCATATTGCTGGTTTGCACGTGACGTCATAGCCGCCATGTTGGTACCCTTAAACAATAGATTCCTCGTTAGCTTCTTTTGTTGGGGCACCAACATGGCCACCATGCCCTTTGTCATTTGAATCTCTGGGGATTGAGTGAAAACCAGCAATACCATCGTCACAACCGTCCACATCTGTGACCCATGATTGTGAGTTTGTTTACTCGTGTCCCTATGTAAGGGTTTGTTTACATGAAGGGAGGTTGATCGACCCTAGTGCTAGGACCAGTAGCATTGTTGTCGATATGCAAAACAGTCTCTAGGGATTACAATACAATGAAGACAGTCCTAGTGCTAGGATCAGTAGCATTGTTGTTGATATGAAAACAGTCTCGAGGGATTACCATACAATGAAGATAGCCCTAGTGCTAGGACCAGTAGCATTGTTGTCGATATGCAAAACAGTCTCGTGGGATTACAATAGAATGAAGACAGTCCTAGTGCTAGTACCAGCAGCATTGTTGTCGACGTATGCAAAACAGTCTCGTGGGATTACAATAGAATGAAGACAGTCCAATGCTAGGACCAGTAGAATTTTTGGCCATTAGTATGTGGCAGATTAAATGTAACCCTTGATATTCAGAATAAACTAACGTTAATATCATCACAGTACCTAAACTCTACTTATGACGAAGCGCAAGCTGGAAACAGTTGCGGAATATGTTTTTTTGGCCATTGTTATCGCTAAAATTTATTCCAGCCGTTGATTTTTCTCTGCTAAAATTGTCCTTCCGTTTTCCTCTTAATATCATGCACGGTAAAGCAGAGAACACGGTACATGCAAGCAGCAGACCAAGTTCACCGGCACTCGAAGAACGAAGTTGAATATTATTTTCAGGCCGCCAGTAACGTGAATAGCGTAACGGCCGACATCAGAGTGGATTTCGAGTGCGAAAGTTGCGGCAGTCATACGGCACGGCTACTGTACCAAGGTCGTGATAACTTTTAATATCATGCGAAAACCGAATCCAATAATTTTCAGTTTTATTTTACGTTTTTAAAACTTCTAACACATTGGCAGACCGTTACTGGCAGACAACAACTGAGTAAGGTTGTTCAGTAACTCTGCGCAATGATTACTATACACTACTTTCGAGTCTCGGCCAATCAGAATCGTGATTTTGACGTAAATGGATAACGTATGGTTTATTTGTATACCTCCGTCTCAGTCAGGTGGATAGTATCATATCGCAGGATTCATGTTAGAATTCACTAGTTGGACAACAACCTGATGAACATGTTCTATCTAGGAAGAAATGCTTTGTTTGACTTCAAAGATTATGGAGAATGTACTAATATTTATAGTTAGTTCACACCTGTGCCAGTTGTGAAAATATCAGGGTTGGCAAGGGGTTACGGTATTTTTACATTGAATTATTTAGTATATTAAAATTTTGGGATTTGCTGAAATAAAGTGTACGGTAAGATTTTGACATATGATTTGAATGTCACAAAGTCGTCTGTCTCAGAACCCTTAATTTGTGTAATTTTGTAAAAGGTGAGATACTTACCCTGGTGTATACCGAAATAATGTTTTCTGTGACATGGCGAGTAGCGTTACGCCGGTTTTCAAAACAAAGCAATGGCGGATATTTGGTCAAAATACACAAATAATATTGTTTTAGTTTAAGATTGAACAACTGGTTGGCTTCTACTAAATTAATTAATGGCTGATAGAAAGTTGGAGCTCGTAGTCTAATTGTTAAGCAGAGCAAAGACTAATGCCATATTCACACCAATTTCGACCTGTTTAAGGTTACCGGATACCTTCAGGGGGCAGAGACTTCATGTTATTGGCATGCCACGATTCAATGCAAAAAATAAATTTATAACGACCCTAAATATACCTGCACTATAATGGACAATTTTCTACTTTGGAAGTGGCCTAGTTTAACTATGGGAATCGTGGTGTGTTATAACATGGAGCCTTATCCCCTTCAGGTTATTTAAAAATCTCGAATTATCCGTCATCCCGTGTCTCCGATCTAGTGAGATAGATTCCAGAAGCTCCAGCGCCAAAATTGCATTTAGGAGGAATTGTGTTACAAAACCGTGTCGGGTAATTGGGAAATTCTAAAAACAGAGCTCTTGACGGCCTTTTCCGCGTATCAAGTCAGAAAAGGTTTTCGCTTTTCACGGAAAGTATTATAACTTTTGAAGTAAATCGAATCTACGGAAAGAAAAAGATGGCGGCTTTTACCCACAACCCTTTGCGCGCGAAAACATTAAATTCGTTTTAAAATCATAGAAGAGTTTTTAAATCTTAAAAACAAGCCTGAGCAAGTATTGTTGCCAATACACTCATTTAAGAGAATAGAAGATTTCTACGTGCTATGTTGACTGTGGTAGATTCGCAAGGGATTGTGGTTAAATGTACAGCCGCCATGTTTTCCCCTATCGTGGATTCTGATTGGACTAGTAACAATAGCATCCCCCATCCCACCGTTTCCATGAAAAAGACAAAAAAAACTGCTGTATTTTCTTAACAATTCTGACAATTTAAAAACGGGAGATCATATTGAGTAATCTAATTGATTTTCAAGATAAAAATACATAAAGAAAGAAAATGATCAGATCCCTGAATCTTGAATCGACGTAAGTTACACTCGTTTCAACCACCACTCTACTCATGTACCGAACTTGATGAATTAAGTGCGGCTGAAGATTGACGTCCGACATGTTTTAATTTGGTGTCGCGCGGGAGGTCACGGTTTCAAACCCCGGCCGGACCAACACTCGGGGTTTTAAAATAACTGAGTAGAAGGTGCTACCTTTACATAATCCAACAGTAAACTTTTAGACCACGTCTTCTCGGACAAGGACTGAGCTACATGTTAGCGGCAAACGTGTTACCCTCTATAAATAAAGTGCCTTTACTTTAGGTGCGGCAGATGAATTATGTACGGAGAAGCTGGAGCGGGGTTGATTCAAATGCTGCTTTTCTCATGTTTCAAACTAAATGCATGAATTATGCCATCTTGAAACTTAATTTCTGCGCGAAAATTTAATTAACATCAAGATCCAGACAACCTGACCGCTACAGTCGGTTCAACGAATTCAGTTCGCCGTGTAGATCAACTGTCGTTCAGACGTCGAACTTGAAGTATTAAAGGGACACTGTCAACCCCCAAATGATCAACATTCTCGTGACGAAATACAAAAATAACTACTCAGATTAACAGAGTATGCTTTCCAGGTTTACTGGAGAAAATGTGTTACAATTTTGATGAAGAATGGCAACGATTCGAGTGGATGAAAAATACTGCTAGTAAGAGAAACTTAGAGCAACTTGAAATGGGTTCACTGTAACCAAAATTAAGTTTCTAGAATAAGCTTTGGTAATCCACTTCAATCTTTGCCATCCTCTATCGAGAAAGGTTGAACATCATATCAGGACTTCACATGGTATTTCTCTTCTATCTCAGGGTGTTATTTTTGTAGTTTTGCCTTAAAGCAACTTGAAGGTTCAATTCGATTGGCAGTGTCCCTTAAGTGGAGCGGCCTCTGAAACGGCTGGCGCTCTAGTTGGTCTTCAAACCCTGAGTGTTTTTATGACATGAAGACATATTTTATATCGACGGCTGCATGTCATGAATTGTCATCATGAACGATGCAAACAGGCGCCGCAATAAACGTTTTTCATTTTTTTAAACGATAGTGTTGATACTGATACTACTAGTGTTGATACTACTAGTCGAGAAAGTTTGGCAAAATAAGAAATACTTAGTGATAAATTATGATGTACAGTAACCTTTATTTATACGCGATATGTTTAGCACAGCATAATGCTGATGTGGTCGTGTAGCTCATAGCCAGCGAATCTGTGTATTAAAAACAAGTGAAGGACTGTGTGCAAAAAGGGCGTATGTGACTCTTTTTCACATTCTAAATTCTTCCTTAGAAAACAAAGAAATTGAAGGAGAATTTAGAATGTGATCAGGAGTCACTTACGCCCTTTTTGCACACAACTTCAATTATTCCAACTCACTCTTGTCGTAAAATGCTCACAGCCAACTCGGCACTTCTCGCATCGTTGGCTTTGAGTTCATATTGGACTTTGGTTCGTGGAATAATGAGCCTTTTGCAGGATGCAATCACGTGGTTGCACTGGAGGGCAAACAATCTTAATTCATATATTTAAAGGAACGTGTACGAGATCGGTAGTATTATTAGCAAAACCTGTTTGTAAATGCTATTTTCCACCTCCAATCGATTGACGATCTTGCTAAAACAGCGTTTATGAAGATAGCTTGCCCTCCAGCATCCATGGCAAAGCCTTTCCCATGGGGATCATGAGCTCAATTCATTCGTTAACGAAGTATATCAGCACGTGACTGTATTATATCCACGTGACTGTTTCCTGCAAAAGGCCTATTGTTAAATATGTGTTTAAGTGGTAACTATGTCTTCGTGTTTCTTCAGGTGATCGCATCATCCTTGGCAACAATCACGTCTTCCGTTTTAACTATCCACACCAAGGTGAGAAGGTTACTGCAACCTGATTGGCTGCGGAAAAAAAGCCATGTTAGTGTTCAGTCGATCTTTCGTCCAGTCAGATTTTGTTTTGTGATCAACGTAATGGACTCGTCATCAAAAATGTTTTTTTTTTAACGAAATACACAAAATATAAACGGGGATATTAAAAGGTTAAAGCGTAGGTTCGAGAAAGATCACACTATTGATCTGAAAAAGTGGAAACGATCCCGATTGTTGAGGAAATGGAAATGAATGTTTTTATGTCTTGGAGCATGCATTCAAATATAAAAGTATTTTAGTAGACTTGCCACTAGTCGATCACGAATTTGTTTTCAGGCGAGCGACGAAGTCGTTCGTCGCGAGTCCGAGCGCCAAGCCAAATCACAAAAAAGCGGGCGGAGAACTTTGAGAAAGTATAATATTTTAGCACATACCAAGAGTATTAGCAAAAGCTTGATTTGGTTAACTGTGTTACAAAGTGAACCCTCCCCTCTTCTTTAATAATGTTTTTTTTTTTAATTATAGCAAACGAAGACAATTTTGACTTTTTTTTCCTCTTAGCCTTGGCCGAACGCATCAGAAAGTCTCGTGACAATATTAATCTTGAAGCGACAGGTAATTGGTGACGTCCTTAGAGTAGTGAGAATAATGTATTGAAAATGATATGAATAAGGGAACGTTCGATTGACAGTATTCCGGAATAAGAATAGATGGAAGAGTCTCTGGAAATCACTGGTTCGGGAACATTTTGCTGACTATAAGCTACAAACGCTTGATGACATATGATATTCCAGTGGTTAAAATAATCTAGATATAAGCGATTTGTTAATTCTGTGTATTCTTATTCCGAAATACGGACGTCAATCAAACGCCCTTATGTCCCTCGTAGAACAACGAAATCCGAGATGATCGTGGTATTATTGTAAAAAACGATTTCATTATGTCGTTGATCCGTCCTCTTATAGATGCACAAATGTTGCCAAAACGGTCATGCACTGGGCTGCGTCTCGTGGCGTCTTCTTTGTTCCCGTCACGATTTGACGTCATCTGTTGTGTATCATCTACAAGAGGATTCTTTAAATATACTTCCATCATCATCATCGTCACCATCATCGTGATTATCGTTATCATTATCACCATCATGATTCAGTATACACTAAATGTTTCTCATCTGCAATGAATATGTGTAGCTCGCGAGTCAGGTGAGGAACCAGTAGACTGGTCGTTTGCTGTGCTCGAGCTGTTGAGGGAGCAGGGTTACATGAAGGAGATGAATGACAGGTACGTAGGCATCCTGGATCCATTCAGTTTACAGAGTTTAGTATCGGTGTGAGAAGCCGGTTTTGTATCCTCTTCAGCAGAAAGCTCCAATAATCAAAGAAAACAAACAATGGCAGAGGAATATCCGGTTACATAGCTAGCTCATATGGAATAAACAACAACAACAAACACCATTCTTTATTTACACTCAATTTACAATACTAATACTAATAAATAACAGTATTAATATGTAATATAATACGAGTACTATGATGCCTGGAATAGTTCTGGAGAAACTAATCGAGTCAGGTATCTCATGGAAAAGTTATTGAATATGTAATTTGGGTCAATAAAGATAAAAAAGCATAGGTACGTAAAACGTACAGGAGGCTATTTGCAGAATTGCTCGCGCCACTCCATCGCGGCCCCAGCTCTAGCCCCAGTCCTTCGCGGCTAGGGCATGCCATCCACATGATCCAATCTGACCCACAGACAGAACCACAATACAATGACATAGAGGCATATCTGCATAGCAAATAGCCTCAAAAAAGAAGAGACGAACAGAAATAATACATTGCTGAGCCATGCTAAAAAAGTACCAGTAGGCAATGACTACTACAAGTGGGATATTAGTTCTGAGTAATATAAATAATATCAATAATGTAGGCAATATAGGTAAAGATATAAGGTAACACCTAGTAGTAATTCAAAGTGAATGGCTTCCATGTTACTGTGCTCGATATACCTTATTTGAGCGGCGGACATGTTTAATCCCAGGACAGTTGCGTACACAAACTCGTCCTGAAGCCCTTCAATGCGAAGCTGTGCACACAAAATGTATTGTTCCCAATCAAGATGGACACCGCATGAATAAGTTGTATCTGACAGAGAACTGCAGCAAAGACAAATAAATGCAAGAAATAGATTTATGTTAAAGGCATTCAATGTAGGAGAGACTAAATGTGTGAGGATTAACCAGAGAGACGAGATTCATCTTCTCAGTTTTTCTGTTTTTGTTCTTTTTCAATTCATTTTGTCCTAGACAAGGGATAAACATTTTTACGTTGTTTTAACGTTTAATAATTTAATAGACACTATTATATCTATTGAGAGCTATGTTCAAACCTGTTTGATATGGGATATAGACTGCAAGGTGGACAATTGAACGAGGACTCTGGACTCTCACAATCTTCACCACCGAAGCTTTCTGTTTACGCAGACCGAATAAAAAAAATCTAGCAAATTACAAGTGAACGAGTGAAAAATACAAACAGATGGGAAAGAAAGAATACTCAAGAACAGTAGTCCAGAGTTCAACAGTCCAGTAGTCCTATACCAAGGTTGCAAACCCGCAGGCTTTTGTCTGGTTAATTGTTTTGTTGTTTCTTGTATAGTTTAATAAACGAGCAGCAGTGTTTTATCAGATAGAGTTTTTAGGTCTGATAAAACACGTGCTGCGAGTTTATTAAACGGCTTCAAAAACATTACTTCTAAAAGATAATAATTTTCAGAAATTTAGATGAAAAGCGAATAATTATTTGTTTATAGCTACGTTGTGCGTCACTGACATGCGCAGTTGGAATATGGAGCGAAAATTTGGGTCCCATAATATTAGGCCGGTTGCGTATGAATAACTGTGAGCCAAGGGGCCTTTGCCTTCGAGGTCCTCGAGTCATTGCACATAGACCGTTGGTTGAGCAATCCTCAGTCTCATCTTACGAACTGAGATTTCCCGTAAGGACTTTAGCTGTACGAGTGAGGGTCTTTAAGAAGATTCACGGTTAAGCCCTTGGTTTCATGAGGATTGACTAGGAGGGTCTTTATATGATTTTCACTGTACGAGTGTGGCCCTATATAAAACTCAGTTCAACAAAGGAAAAAGGCCTCAACCATGAAGTTTTATATAGGGCCATACTCGTACAGTGAAAAGTTGTATAAAGACCCTTGCGTTTTATCGGGTATAAAGGGGCATGCACGTGAGTGATTCGCTTCATCTGATTGGACAAGATGCTCATGAATTATTCACGAGTTTTTGAAATCGATTTCAAGTCCTCATTAATTATTCACGAGGTATTCAGCCAATCCAATGGTCTGATTTTAATCCCTTGAGGACACTGGATACCTGGTCTAGTCCTCCTAGCAGTAACTGGAAAAGTTTCTAGTTACTGGAACAAGTTGTTGCACACCTCTTGGAGAAATTTGGAAATCCAAAAATTAAGTGACGGCACACTCATTTTTTCCCATGGCTTAATATCCAAGTTTTCAACTTCCTCGTGAGGTACAAATGTTGACTGACTTTTGGGTTCAAAAGTGGCCATCTTGTTTTCTCTATTATCACGCCATTCAGTAAAGATGTTCACTGCCCAGTTATTCTTGTATAATGTTGCTTTTGGGATAGCATTTTTCAATTTTAAATCTTGTTCCTTCGGCGCTAGAGGTTTTCTGAACCGCTTTAGTGGAGGCTCAAACTCGTCAGAGGAATCGGTTGCTCTTGACGCCATGCTGGATTTGCACTGAACTGAACCGGAAAACTGTAACTCGCAACGCAGGCTTGATTTAGCATATCCCGAGAGACTATGCCTTTAGAAAACATCATTACTTGAAAGCAATATGTACGAATGGCATGAATAGCACTGATTATTATTATGATTGCTCAATAAAGTTTTGTTCAATTAACACTGAACTAGCTTAATTGAAACCAGTAACTGTAACAGGTAATGCAGCTAACATATCCCGAGAGACTATGCTTTAAAAAATATTTGATTGCATTATGAACAAAAGGCAATTGAATAGCACTGATTGTTCAATTAACTTTGCTCTTCATAATAACAGTGATTAAAAGAATTTGTAGCCCTATTTTCTCGATATTTTTTAGTTTTCCTTGCAAAATACTAAACTACCAGCAACTTTTATTTGTCTTTGATTCCTCCCGAATAATTAATGAGGAGTTGAAGTCGTTCAAAGTCCTCCAATTTCGGACTGGACGGGGATTTCAAGTCCTTGCAATTAGTTCCAGTCCTCGGCTGCGCCTCGGACTGGAACAAATTGCGCGGACTTGAAATCCCCGTCCAGTCCTCATTGTCGGACTTTAAACATTACTTAAAACACTTCCACTAATTAATTAAATAGGGTAGAACTTTCGCAAATACAGTACCTGAAGCTTGAATGCTCATGAATTCTAGGAATTCTTGGAAAATTTTATTTGACCTTTCGTAAGTCATCTATGTGGTTCTGCTTCAATAACCATGGTGAATCACTGGTTCTTTAATGTGCCCACCGAGCTACGCTTCCCATTATGATTTCGACAAACATTTTGATCACAGGGTTCTTGAACTCGAGGAGCGTATCAGAAGAGAAAAGGACCAGGCTCACCTACTTCTCGAGCAGCAGAGACAGGTACAAAGTCCCCGTAGTAGATTTTAATGTATCCACGCTGAGACTGTTGACATGTTTTCACATGCTTTCACTCTATATGCTTAAAGGTTCGAACCTACATTCGATTCGCTAGCCCGATAATTTTGTTTGACTCTGCAATGATTTTTAAATGTTTGTCGGTATTAAAACGAGTTCGTACTAGAAATTATGCAAACTGTTTGTAAACCACAAACGTCAATTAAAATGAGGTTTTTACATGCAGAGTTTGAGATCAAATTCGACTTAATTGAGGCAGGCTCCCAAAGGAATAGGTAAGAATTGACAAAGCTGCCAGTTTGTCGCCTGACAATATTTTGTTGGCCTCCGCAACTCTACAATTTGGTAGAGTTCAAAAGTACAGTTCGCACTTGTAAGAGGCCAGTGTTGATATATTTTGCTAGGTAAGATATAAATTCACCAAGTGCGAACTGGTTCTTGATTTGTAGTTTCGAACCTTAAGCATCTAAGCATGTCAAAACCAGCCACCAGCCTCAGCATTAGAGCTATAAGGATTCTGCTAACACCAGTAAAGCGGTCTGTTTATTTGTGGAACAGTTTATTTTCTGCTTGCATAATTACACGAGTTTTGTTTAACATAAAACTAGAAACAAGATGAAGTCCAACGTTCTTGATGTTGTTGTTGTTTTCGTAATTATCAGATTAATATTCATTAGGAGTCGTTTGGTGAAGTATAAAAGACTTCAACAAAGGCTTAACACCGAAGACTAGAGCAGTCAGTCAGACTTAACTGAGCCTCGTCAGCCAATCGCAGCTATACATTCATAGGAAGGCCAAATGAGCTGTTGTTTGATTGGCGACTTTGCGGGTTGAAAATGAAAGAAAACGGCAGTGTATAAGTGAAGTCGGGTTTTTTAATGCTTATGTTGGAAGTGGTTACCTTGTGAGTGTTAACAGCGGTTGTTTCATTTTTTTGAGTAGACTTATGAAAGCAAGCTACAGGAACTCCAAAGGCAGGTCAGTTAAGTTATGAGTATACTAAACTCATCATTTCCTCTACTTTTTTAAACAACAAACTGTATGTTATCACGGCCTGATGTGCGAGAGATCGAGGGTTCGAAACCTTGGCCGGATCAACACTCGGGGTATTAAAATAACTGAGTAGGTGCTCTCTTTACATAATCCAATAGTAAATGATTCAGTAGACCTTCACGTCTTCTCGGATAAGGGCCATGTAGAAGATTATTGAGTTCCATGTTAGTGGTAAACCTGTTACCCTCTATAAATAAGTGAGTGTTCACGGCTTTATCATGATTCCTGCAAGCTAGTTTAAAATTAAATAAGTTGCGGATTTTTTAGTGTACACATTTCTTCTACATCTTTGGGAATTAGGGCGGAAGTTAACGCTCCTTAATTTCGAGTGACGAGATTTTAGATACAACGGTTAAGTTCTCACTCAAACAGTAACCAGGGTTTTTAAAACGCTAACATTCACTGAATATCAAGGGTCAAAGAAATGCTCTACTCTTGTAAGCCACCATAAAACTAACCATGTATTTACTAAAACCTAATGACACAAGGTTTAAAAAAAAAAGATTTCTAGTAAAGTAAAGTAAAGTCATCTTTAATTATTTATAGAGGGTTAAACTCGTTAACCGGCTAACAGTTATCTAACACGTGGCCCTCTCTTTACTTTAGTCCTACGGTTTTACGTCCTTATCCGAGAAGACGAGAAGGTCTAACCGTTTACTGTTCGATTATGTAAAGGCAGCACCTTCTACCCGGTTATTTTAAGACCCTGAGTGTTGGTCCGAGAAGACGTGAAGGTCTACTGAACCATTTACTGTTGGATTATGTAAAGCAAACACCTACTCATTTATTTTAAGACCATGTGTGTTGATTCGGCCGGGGTTTGAACCCGCGACCTCCCGCACATCAGGTGCCCAAGTTCTTTATTGGAGATTACAGTGATTTACGGCGTTGAGTAAGTGTGATTTTCTTTCGTACAGGTTGACCTCTCGTCGTTTCCATCAAGTGACTTCGACAGTGATATCGATGTGACAAGTTGCGAAAGTAAGCATGCAAACTAGATCACTTCAGGATCAAGACAAACATAGCGGGAAATACAGTTTTCATTTTTTCCGGTCCGAAATGCACTGAAATGGCGTGTTCTGATTGGCTCTCGACCCGGTACGGTTTTTTTCTCATCCCGGACCGGCTTATTCCAAAGTTTTTGACGTGATTCTTACGTAAACGTACCCTAGAATTGAACACGTATTGAAAGCCTTTCAAAAAGGGAAAACGACAGAAAATTGCCAGTGATTTGAGTGAAACAAAAATGGCACGCTCAAGACTGACAAATGTATCGCTTCTTGTCTCGGGCCCCAGGCCGTTTTCAAGACCTGGCAAAGGTTTTCTTCATACCGACCTCCGGGCCTGTAAATAACATATGTATGAGAATCTCATGTCAAATATTCTTCTCAAAAATGTTTTTGGGAACATGATCAGCCCAGAACTAAAGATACGTGGTAACAGATTACGTTGATAAAATTTCAAGACTGTAAGCACTCTATGAACGATTCAGTTTGGTGTTGCATTGATCACATATTTGTTGTTAAAATCCGCGATCGAGTACAGGCAAACGTATAGGAAACGTTAAACTGGACTGCAGGGCTCACAAAATGTCTACTGCCCTTAAATGTAATCAGCAAAATCATTTACCGGACATCTTTAGTTTTGGCATGCTAATTTTTTCAGATATATAGAACTTTCGGCAAACTATTTGACATCAGATTCTCATTCGGTTTGCCCTGATTACCTAGCATGCCACTATTCCATCGATGAGTAATTCTTGTAGTTCGCCCGGCGTGTGACACTTGAGCAAGTTCATGTTTTATATTTGTTGAAACATTATTTTTTTCCTTCCAAATTCCATATAACCTATTTGTGGCGTCGAAATATGCCCTGATATGTCGTCCGCAGACATTATCTGATCCGAGAAGAGAACAGTTCCCGAGAGCGAAGCTCGAGAGAAACTGTGAGCTTCGAGGATCAGATAATGTCCAAGGACAAATATCAGGGCATATTTCGATGCCACAATGTAGGTCATTGTCGTTGTCATCCTTCAAATATTTTCTTTGACGCGCGCTTATACGCTCACAGGGGGTGTATTCGCTGATATTTCCCGCTCGCGGAGGGAAAATATTGGGTCACGTGATGCATTCAACCAATCACACGCGAGAGAAAATATTTAATTGGTTATCAGAACTGATATTCGTCCTTGGATATTATCTATCCTCAGTCGAACCTCACAGTTTCCCTCGGGCTTCGCTCTCGGAAACTGTTCGTTTTTCGGAACAGATAATATCCGCGGGGACACATTAGTGCTTATAACCCATCAAATATTTTCTCTCGCGCGTTATTGGTTGAATGCGTTGAACCGATATTTTCTCTCCGGCAGATGACACATATCAGCGTGAGCGTGAGCGCGCTTCGCTCTCGGACTGTTCTCTTCTCGGGTCAGATAATGTACGCGGACGAAATCATATAACAGGGCGGCATAAATAGGTTATTGGTTATTGTTTATACAGCTATTTCAAAATAGGTTTCTCGTGCCTGTTGCATGTGTTAAGTTGCATTGTGCATTCAAAGACCTGGCCAAGCAAATGGTGAAGTGCGATAAAAGTGTTGAGAAAATAGTAAATTCTTAAAGTGCCATGCACTACGACGAATAACTACCATTTCGATTTGCCATAATTTTATTATGATACGAAATTTTATTTCGTATCGAAGTCAGGCGGAATTGCCAAAATCTGGCGACAATTTTTACGCTGTTAAAGATATGCTAATCACATGCGTGACGTCACAAGGTGTACTCATTTATATTCACAAAGCCGACTGCAAGGTTCAGGCCATCCCTTCATGTAGGACGACACGAATTGCTACCAAATTGTATTCTATTGTATTGTATTGTGTTGCGTTTTATTGTTGTATTGAATTGTATTGTGTTGTATTCTATTGTATTTTTGGTAAAAATTCGTGTCGTCCTACATAAAGGGATTGCCAAGGATCCTATAAAAACATGGCCATCTTCAAGGTTTCTCGAAATATTGCATATTTAAATTGAAAACTGGCCAAAAGTGCACTTATTTTGTAGTATTTGTGGGACGAATATAAATGAATACACCTTGTGACGTCACACATGTAATTACCATATCTTTAACGGCATAAAAATTGTCGCCAGATTTTGGCAATTCCGCCTGACTTCAATACGAAAAAAAATATGTTCGCGTTCTCCATATTGATTTTTATCTGTACAAAATGACTAAGAGAAACCTAGAATTTAATGAAATAAAATAAAAACGGGATCCATTTTTTCATTTCATTGGCACTAATCAATTATCAATAAGTGCAAGGACTGTAACTTATGCAGTTCTTAAGTCATATATTATAGGGAGGGAAGAGTAGTTATAGTACCACTAGAAATATCATATATATAGATAATCATTATATGTAAAATTATGTAGAATATGTGAAATTATGTAATTATATTAATTTAATATTTTAGTTCAGGGTCGTAAGGGAGGGTATAACTTTTGTATTTATCTATTTATTTATTTATTCATTTTATACGAGTCCCCATTTAGTGGTGAGTAACTGCTATTATCTTAATGACACTGAAATAAAGTTATTATCATGTCTTTATGCTACAGCCATGTACAAACGACTGTTGTTATACGTTATAATTTAGGTGAAAGTCCCTTGACTGAAAGAGAAATGAACCTCGCAGCTTCGGTGGTAGACAAGTGGAAAAACTTTGTGTACACTTCACTTAGGGTAAACTTGCACTACTTTTGGAGTTACGTTTTACGGCTCAAAAGAATTTTTCATGTTGCTCTTTTGTTGTTGTTGTGTCGGTTGGCACTGTTGTTAATGTTGTTACTGTTGTTACTGGTCGGATGTCGATGTTGTTGCTGCTGCTGTTATGATAGTTTCCGATGCTGCTGTTTTGTGTCAGTTGGCAATGTTGTTGATGTTGTTACTGTTGTTACTGGTCGGATGGTGATTTTGTTGTTGCTGCTGCTGTTATGATAGTTTCCGATGCTGCTGTTTTGTGTCCGTTGGCACTGTTGTTAATGTTGTTACTGGTCGGATGGTGATGTTGTTGTTGCTGCTGTTGATATTATTGTTACAGCTGCTGCTGCTGTTGCTATTGTTCCTGTTGCTATTGTCATTTTGTTTGCGATGTTATTGTTGTTGCTGATGTTATTTACCGTGGCACAATTTGTGATATTGTTACTGGCGATATTGTTGTTGGCCCTCTCATCGTATTGTGTCTTATATTGTTTTATCTTAACTTATCCTGCTAATTTTCATTGCTAGGATGACATTCTCAGCCATGCCGTGTTATTAAAAGAGGCCAACGCCATCAGTGTCGAGTTAAAAAAGAAGGTGGGTACCAAACCAAACGCAAATTACCCACAGCCAGCCAATCATAGGAGCGAGTAATCACAAGTAACTCATAAATGGCTTCCCTGTGAGCCAATGACAAACCAAAGCAAAACCAAAACCAATTTGCGTTTGGTTTTATTTTAGATTCTGATTGGTTGGTTTACTTTCTCAGCCAATAGGAGAGTTTAGTAAACGCAAAACCAAAACATTTCCGACACTCAATTGAAATCCGCTCTAAGAAGGTTGAGTTGATTTCTGTTTGACAAACGGAAAGCAAAAAGTGTACCACCTCCTGTCGAGTTTTAGAGCAAGTTTTACCATGATAACAGTTCGATTGTAAAAAGCTACGAGGAACGAGATATCTTGAATATTGCGAAGAAGTAGCTCGTTTTGATGGACATATTTTTCTATCTCGACGATTAAAAATTGATATTTCTGTGAAATCTACTGTTAATTGTACTGTTATTTCAAGGGTGTCACTATGTAACCCAATATATGAACTGAACTGAAACTTTATTTATCCACGGAATTCTGATCAACATACAATAATGGTTTTCATAGAAGTCGTGCTATAAATATAGTCGCATCAAGTATGACTGCATATTAAACTTAATATAAGCATTATTTCTTTTTTTGACAAATACTGCATGTAATAGTAAAAATACTCTACTAAAAATATAACCCTGGTTGGTCGCCATCGAACTCTCTTTTAGTCAGGGCTGTACCAGTCGACATCCAACCTCGATAATTTGTTACATGCTCGTCGTTTACCAGGTGGAGTTCCAGTTCGCCCTGCTGACGGATACGCTGTTCACCCCTCTACCCCACAATCTACTAGAGGGTGCAAGGCGAAGCTATCATCCAACAGTGGTGGCTGTGGAAGTCCAGGACAAGAAAAACGGGGCAACACATTACTGGTCATTAAAGAAACTAAGGTACAAATCGGCTTCAATTGCGCACCAATGTATAGATTGGGTGGAACATATCGTGGATATGCGCAACATAGAAACGAGTTCTTGGAATAATGAAGTTAGGTCACTCACTTGCTCTGTGCATGTGTAACGTATTTAGCCAACCACTTACCCAGGGGCCTTTACGCGCCCAATCCATTATGGCGTCGGCAATCGGTATCCGAACGAGCTCTGTTCAGTCTCACAAAACGATCATCCAATCGATATGTAATCGGATTAGCGTGGTAAACACGGGATGGTCCAAGTAATCTCTCTGGCTGGACGAAGTACGAAATAAGCAGTATACTAGTGGTAGACAGAAGAAAGACGACAAAGATTTTACTACAGTGGAATCAGAATTAGTGGAGTCTTAACATTATTTGATGTAAACCGATATTGGAAACAGCTGATCATTCTTATTCGTCTTTCGTCTCTGTTAAAGCGGTTGTTTGTCTTTGGCCTCTTTTTCGCTAAAATGTTTGATTTTGGAGTGATTTCGTGGCTTGATCGATTTCGAGATCCAATACCGTAGAGGTCGCCTGCAAGACAGCCTACGAACAGGCTCATGCGAGGGTGAGAAGAAGGGGGAGAAGAGCCTGCACGGACTCAATACAAATGTAAATTACGCCTCATCATTAGGTTCGATTCAGACGCTGCTCCATGTCCACTCGTGTCGAACGCAATTGAAACAAAGGATAATAACTGGGGGTTTTGTTTATCTAATTAGGTTCGGCACATGAGTGAAATGGCATATGAAACGGCCTAATATAGCAAATCTAATTTACACATGGATAGATATCATCGTAGAATGGACCAATAGGAGGTTAGAAGCAGATATTAAAATTTGTATTGTGTCCGTGCAGGCTCTCCTTCCCGTGAGCCTGTTTGCAGCCTACCTTTAAGATAAACTTGAATTCTCTTTGAAGCATCTAAAGTTCATCCCAAAGCTCCGCTAGTTTATTTACGATGAGCTTGACAAACCAGGATCCAAAACACGCACTTGTGGGAAATTCAATTTAAAAGTTGTACGATCTCGGCCGGGCTTCGAAGAAAGAATAGAGTCAAGGCAAGAAATACCTTTACCAAAGTCATGAATAATTAATGATAACTAATGCTAACATAGAATTTGATACGTTTGAAACACTCAAGTTGTTCGACAGTTTGAAAATTGCACAAATCTCGTAGCTAGACTTCGTACGGGTTACTTATTCTGGAGGTTCCTTCATTTTTCGCGGCCATTAAAGTTTATAATAATTAATAATAAAAAGACGTTTGCTGTATAGATTTCAACTGCGGGTTTTCGTGTTCAATTTGGTAAGTATCTGTATACAGCTAGCTATTGTTTTTAAAATTGTTCCGGACTAACGGCAAACGACAAACGGCAAACGACAAATGATACGCGACATTCCCAGACCGAAATGGATTGTGGTTATAGCTTCAGATCTTGTAAATTCGTTTCATTTAGGGTCCAAAACTTGTAATACGATTATTAATGGCTTCCTGCGAATCGGTTTTCGAATTACACTGCAGTTTATTCATTTCGCACAGCTGGACAGTTATAAGGGAGCGGTCATTAATTACTTGGGGGGGGGGGGGGGGGGGGGGGGGGGGGAGGGCCGGTAAAATATATAAAACGAGGACCCAAAAATGTTGGCCCTCCCCAAAACATCAGCCCAAATAATCTTGGCCCTCCACAAAACAAAAACAAATGACGTTTTTTTTTAACAAAAGAGGAAAGCATTTCTTTTGTTTTACTCCTGAAAACCTCGTTATCAAGCAGAATGTTTGAGGTCTCGAACGTTGCCCATTAGCAGCATCCAGCACGCGCTGATTGCTGGTTAAGGGACATTTCCAAGGTGGAGCTGAATGGTCGATTGAAGTAGCCTAAAAATATTGTAAAAGTTTCATTGTTAAAACAGGCGGCCAAAATTTTTTGACCCTCCCCAAATCGAAGCCCAAAAAATATTAGCCCTCCCCCTAAATTTACCGGCCCTCCCCTCCCCCCCCCCCCCCCCCAGTAATTAATGACCGCTCCCTAACCACAATCCATTTTGGTCTGGGAATGTCGTTTGTCTGGGACGCCGGCTGACAGCTCTACTCTATTTTTGACCTTGTATCCACGAGTTCTCCATAGTTCTCCATAGGACTCGAGAGGATACATTTTATATCTTCAAACAACTGTGTAGTTTTATTTATATTATATGGACAGTTATACTGCTTTAAGAACTCTCCTCCATTCTTTTTCCTTACAGTATGTACAAACGTTTTCGTGACCTTTTGAAATGGAGGAATTTGTTCGGGTTCTCCTGTCTCTTCATTGCAGTCGAGAAAATTCTCTGTATAAATAGTGTGAAGTAGACTAAAATATAAATTTCTTTATTAAAGTGCTTATAAGCCCTAGCCAGTTATCTTTGATTTAAAAGTCAAACTGGAAAACAAAGTAATTAGGAGATATTGTAGTTGAGTCTACGAATAGCAGTTTCAGCGGTATTGACCCGAACGCCTCACTTCAATGTAATGAAGCGCCATTGAAACCATCATTCTTACACGACACCAACACCGTACCCTCCTAAACAAGCACGACTAATTTAGATACACAGTTTCAATAGCGCTTCATTACATTGAAGTGAGGCGTTTGGGTCAATACCGCTGAAACTGCTATTCGTAGACTCAACTACAATATCTCCTAAAAAAACGTCTGCCATTTTCGTTTATTAAGAAATCAGATTACCTCATTTAAGTCAGAACCTAATTCGAGTTCCTTTTCCTCTGTTTTTATCTCAGCTCCATATATTATAATATCTTTCTCAGATTGTATGTATCAAATGTACCTAAAAACAACTGTATAAAATAATGAAGAAATTCAATGTTATTACCCAATTCATGTTCAACTTATTCGCATAATGTTCTTTAATTGACGTATTTTCAAGGAATTGTTAGTAATGCATTTCAAAGCAATATCACGACCATAAATCGCCCAAAATTGGTTGCACTTTACTGCCCACAAATCAATGATTTCTGGCTTGGACTTTAAAGTGTATATCAGGTCAAACATTTTTATCACTAATATCGATTCTGTATCAAGTGAATAGCTGAATATTTTGAGTGGTGCTTTTATGAGTTATGGAGGTTTCTATTTCCAATATGCTAATGATGTGACGTAAATATGACGTGATTCGGGAATTTACTGTCATTTCTTTTTCCTTGTGAATGAAACCGTTTTCTGATTTTGACAAAATATTTGGTAAAATTACTGATATAACAATCAAATATAACACAGATATTTACAAAAGATCATTTACCTGTACCAGTATGTTTTTGTATAATAAACGATTCCCTATGTACGTTACCGGCTTGAATATATTATAAATATAAACCTCTATAGCTCCAACATATCCTCGTTCTAGAATTACCAATAATCAGTAATTGGCTTTTGCTCTTCAATTATCAATAATAGCTAATTCTGGAACACAAATTAAACAATGACATTCTTAAAACCAGTCAAGGATAAAGATAAACAATTGTCCAAATCCGAACGGCGGTAGACGCGTTTAGTGTAGTGGTCGTGACGCCTGCACTGCCAAGCACAACACGCAAACGATTACGAGTTCAAGCCCGAGTAGGAGCGCTCAAAAAAAAAATTTCTCTCGTTTACCTTCTCTTCTTGTTTACCTGTGAACCCTAGCTCTAGGTGAGTGAGAACCCGTCGTTTACCCGCGAACTCGTCCGATGGTTAGGGTTCGGTTTATGGTTCGGGTTAGGATTTGTCGTAGTATTACCAATAATCGGTATTTCAAGCGTGTTTGCCATTTACTGATTATTGGTAATTGTAGAGCGAGGATGCGTTGATAGCTCATAGATGCAACACTCAAATCGATAAATATTCAACTATTCACTTGATTTAGAATCGATATTAGTGATAAAAATGTTTGACCTGATAAACCCTTTAAAGAGGACATTCTACTCCTTTACCTGCTTGACACTAACACCTGATCTTTCTTTGCAGGGATCGTTTAGATGATATGAGGTTCATGTACGAGACAGCTGCCGAGTCGACAATCAATGTAACGTTCGAGACTGGGGATCCATTTTATGATGACTTTCCATGGTTCAGATTAGTTGGAAGGTACGCTATTTCAGACTCGTGCCTTTTCATACCCAGACCAAATGGCGAGGCTCGGAAAAATAGTTTCTCATATAGGGGTGCAGCACTTTCCTTGTACAGTCAATAAGTTAGTGTAATGATAAATTAATTAGAGTAATCATGTTATCGTTAAAAGTTTTAGCTTCATAGATTAGGTTATTCAATATGGGCTCAGCACGGGTCCCGAGAAGAAAATGTTTTTTTTTATTAAGAGATACCGTGGATAAAGGTTTATTACCATATATTATTACCATAGGATTTTAACTTTTACGGAAAAGGATTTATGGAGCATTTGTAATAACTTTGATTTTTTTCGAAAATGAAACTGGATAATGTTACAACACCATCGTGTCACGTGACACACCGAGTTCAGCGGTATGAACCGAAAGCTTAAATGGGACTGTCAACCAAAATGAACCTTCAAGATGCTTTAAGGCCGCATTCGATTGACCGTATGGAACTAAGAATAGATGGAATAGTATCTGAAAATCACTGGTTCGGGTACATTTTGCACTGTAATAATAATATTTTGACAGGAAAGCTCCACTCACAATTTGTGATTTTCAGGGAGGTCCTGTATTAAATATGTATATATATCACTAATATATGGAAAACAGAAAAGATAAATGGTTGAAATAAAATAGAACAAGGATTATTATGAAATTAAGTTATGTGCCAGTAAGATTCAAAAATTGATAATGTAGTTGATTGTATAACTTCTAATTAGACTAAAGAGTTCCAGTCTAACAGTGCATGGTAGGTAAACTTCTGTTGTCCCCAATTCCTACGTGCGAATGGTAACTGTAAGCTACAAATTAGCCTTATTTTCTTTGGTTTTCTAATCTCCTTCTACTGAGAACGAAGAAAATAAGACTCAGCCGTATTCGTGTTTGGCGTAGTCTCAGTGGAAGGAGCTTAGAAAACCAAAGAAAATAAGGCTCTGCTCGCAGGGTAGCTACAAATGCTTGCTGACATATGAAATTCATATTTAGTATTCCAGTAGCTAAAGAATCCCGGGATAAGTGATTTGTGTGCATTCTTATAATACGATCAATCGAACGCACCTAAAACAAAACTACAAAAATAACACGGCCCAGAGATAGAGGAGAAATGCCATGTGAATGTTCTGGTATGCTTTTAAAACGTTTTCGGTAGTGGATGGCAAAGAATGAAGTGGATTACAAAAACTCATTGTAGAAACGTGATTTTGGTTACAGCCATGAATATGTAGATTAAGAACAGTTTCATCACTAGTGATGACCATCTGTTCCAAACACTAGTGATTTTCAACTGGTATTTCATTGGGTTTCCAAACTCATCCACGTGACCAGATAAGAGATTGTGATTGGCCAATCAGATCATGAATTATTAATGAGTGTCTGAGAAGCTTCCGTCGAGTATCATGTTAACGTTTCCATTGCATTTCTAGGTCGTTTGTTTATTTAAGTAACTTGGTGTATGGAATAGCACTGGAACAGACCACGCCGATTATTACCGAGACAGGAGATCTACAGGGATACATGCTCATCAGCACACAACCAAATGAAGGTGTGTTACAGCGGTTCTCGTTTTTGTGTCGAAAGTAATGAGTGATTGCTTTGGTTTTGCGTTTGGTTAGCTTTTCTATTGGCTGTGAAATATGGTTTGTAATTATCAGCCAATCAAGTGCTAAACTAAAACCAAACATTGTTTTAATCCGTCACACAATCAGTTGTCGTTTTAGCGAGAGTTATCCACGATTGCATTTACTTTTACTCGTGATTGGTTCAAGTAAACTGAAAACTAATAACGAATTACTTCAGTTTGTGACTGGCTCATTGCATTTTCAATAGACCCTTTCACAATTTTTTTGAACTTTTGATATATACGTATAACAGCAAAACCGTCGATACTGCCGAAAGAGCACCTCGAAGTTAGTCAAAATCCCAAATTTGACTATTGCTCCTATTTAATATATAACACTGAAATTTGGGATTTCGACTAACTTCTAGCTGCTCTTTCGGCAGTATCGACGGTTTTGCTGTTATACGTATATATCAAAAGTTAAAAAAAACCGTGGAAGGGTCTATTGCTCCCTTGATTGCTTCTGGAATTACTTTGGTTTTTGGTTTTACGACACTCGATCGTTCTATAGATCGATTAGATAAAGCATGTGGCTGGCATAACCTGATAATTCAGCAACATTAACTCAATGACTCAATTATCATAATTAGACGAAGGCGAGTGTAAGACGACGGACGACGCGGGTCACTCGTGTATTCTGTGGCTTGACTTTGGAGAAGAGGACAAAGATGAGGTAAGATTCTGCATTGCGTGTTATTTTAAACTTCTTATCAGCCTGCATGCATGTAATGAGGATGATGTCGATTCCACTGGAAAAACTGAACCTCTTCCATGGGCTGGAAGTTGTTGCAAATTTGTTGGAAGTTTGAATTTCCATGGTTTTTCACTTTTCTAATGGATAGAAATATGTTGGAAATACCATGGAAATTTCCATCCTACAGAAGTGGTCCAGCTTTTCCAGCGTGTTGGTGATAATAATTACGATTTAACAGGCTAGATCCTGTAAAAAGTACATTTAAACTAATATCACAACAATCAGCCGCACTTCTTGTAAATGTTGTCTCAACTTCTGACACACAAATCCCTTGTTATACTGACAGTGTTGGGGCTCATAAGCAAATGACGTCGATTACGATGGCCTCACGATATCGTTAAAATTCCTAAAGAAGCTTGATTTATTATGTTTGTTTAAATATTCATAAACGCTTGTTTTCTCATCACACAGAACTGGGAAGGTGATAGGCGTGAAGCACGTGATTCTGGTGTGCCATTCACTAAAGGTGTGCTTACCGTAGGGTCGCCATTCGTCTTCACTGTCACCGTCGTACGTGCTGCAGGAGTTCCTCTCGACTACACTGATATATTCTGCCAGTTTAGGTAACTTTATTTTGCTAAATCTTAGGCTTATTTCAAGAGAAATAAGAGAAATAATTTCCGAACATGAGAGGGAAGAATTTATACGTTAAGAAGTTTAGTAAAGCCACCCTTTCAATCATTATTTTCAAACGCTTATTCCAAGAGAAATAGTTATGCAATACTTCACTTCCATGGGATGGAAGTTTGTTGGAAATCTGTTGGAAAATATTGGTTGGAAGTTTGAATTTCCATGGTTGTACACACTTCCAACGGATGGAAATATGTTGGAAATACCTTGAAAATTTTGTTACGTTGGAAACTGTAATTTCCAAGAAATTTCCATCCCATGGAAGAGGTACCGTAAATATCCCACTCGCGTACTTATTTTTTCAGTACACACACTCGAGCCTTTCCCTCGTGGGATATTGCCCGGCATACCACTTAGACTGCTAGCAAGTCCCTTCTATTCCTATTTTTTGTAGAATGGCTAAACATGGTTCCAGATGGCTAACGATGGCCAGACCTGGCTGGACATGGTACACGTAGTTGGCTGGGTCTGTAAGACGTCTCTAATTACAGACTAGACCCAGCCAACTATGCGTACCATGTCCAGCCATGTCTGGCCATCGTTAGTCATCTGGAACCATGTTTAGCCATTCTAAATAAATTGCGCAGTGGTCAACATACCACTCGAAAGCATTGCATAACTAGTATGTATACGCCTATAAAACATGTCTAAAGATATACCGACATATCTACTTACAATACTTTTAATTTTCAGGTTTCTTAACTGTTACGAAGATGTTGGGTTTTCTACTGAGCCAGTCAGCAATGCTAAAGGAGACGCAGTGCTGGAATTCAATCACAGTCAAAAGGTACCTTGAGAGTTCACTAAAGTTGCTGATATTTGTAGGCTAGGTTTTTCTAAACTTGCATGTATTGTAATTAAAGCCAGAGAAATTTGCCAGTTGATCTGGCTTTTTATTATCAAGGCCTGTCCATAGACAAAACCGCAGTTCCAAGTATTACTTCTTGTTAGGCTGCGATTCAGTCGATTCACAATGCAATGTTTTGTGTAATGTGTTCGATGAGATAAACTATTGATGCTCGTTTATCTGCTTTAGGTTGGAATCCTGGTATCCAGGGAGTTTATCGACTATGCGAGTACCAGACCCGTGCAGGTTGAGGTGTTTGGTCACTATCGCAACCACCCTCAGCACCAGGCTAGCATCAGCACACCGAAGTGAGTGGTACTGGATACTAGAATATAAAATAAGCAATATCCAATTAACAAATTGAAGTTAGTTTATATGTCTGGCCCATTGTTAATGATGATTTTCGTCATAACATGGTCACATTAGCTGGGGATCCACGGGGCGTTTTTTTGTCAGTTTAATGTATCATACTTTATTATACAACTTGGCGTTTTAGGCCGGCAAAACGAGTGCAACTGAATATGTGAGCGTATTGGTCACGAACCGGATTTCATCGTTTTTTTAACACGGTTTTTTTAAGCCAGTTAAAGTGGGGCTGTTAAATTAATAGCCAATCAGCTTTTAGCGCGCGAAACGTTTTTTTTCAGTAGCGGATCAAAACTTTCTTGAAAGCTCGAAAACAGTTTGTAAAGCGAAATTGATACTCCAACTTTATACACAGTACAAATTCCATAGAGCACTGTCATTAGCCAATCACCTGCTTTGGTGACCACAGCACACTGCCTTAGTGTGCTCAGTTGGAATATTAAAAGGGGTAGAGACTTTATGTTTGTGTTTTATTGAGAAATACAGACACCTGCTTTCATATTCGGCATTCAGTCTCGTGCAGTATTCATTATTTTTCGTTCATCGTACAGTCAGCGCATGCCTGTATTTACCAGTCTCTAACCCTTAAATAAAGTTTCTTGAAGTCGTATAATACACTGCAAATGCGGCTGCGATTTTTTTTGTCTTAATAGGTTCGAAAAAATAAAACTGGCTCGTAAAAATACCCAGCCGTATTACACAGCCTTCCCTGTAATAATCTCTATTATCCTATAAATATTATATTTCAGCCAATCAGAGCTCAGCTTTACTAAGCAATACAGTTGGGTATTTCATGGTTTTTCTATGAAATACAGAGCGGTATTTCATGGCTAGATCAGGCCAATCAAAATGCAGGAAATTTCGCGCCCTTTCTTTATCAGCCAATAAGAATTCAAGATTTTGAATACATAATTAGTCTGCAGACGCGTCCGCTACTCGAAACTTCTGTTTTCCAGCGAGAAAATTCGCAGTCTATCGTCCGTTAAGTTACTTTGTTTTCGTGATAAATCTTCCCGTTAAATTTTTATTTATAGGATAATGTGGTTATTTCATGGTTTTCTATGGAATACTGGCGAAAATTTCACTCGAAATTCATATTATTTTGGTATACAACTCGCCTAGGCTCGTTGTATGCCTAATAATAAAAAATTCTCGTGAAATATTCGTCGGCCGTATTCCATAGAAAACCATGAAATAACCAGTAAATAGTATGTATCTACAGGCCATAGCAGGGACTTTTATGGCTATAAGTCATTGTTTTTGTTGTTTCGGCTGTGTTTCGTGTGCACGGACTAAGACGTGTCACTTTTATTCTCCTCAGGGCGGTGCCAAGGACAGGAGATGCCAGAATACCACGACTTGGTACAGTTGATCTTACTTCAACCTTTTTTTTAGTAAAAATATACTTAAAAAAAAATAGCACAGATCATGTGTATTGTGAAGAACAGCTGCGACGGAGAATAGTGTATTCCTTTTGATAAACAACTTAACTGTCAACCCGCAAATGATCAACTTTCACATGACGAAATACAAAAATATCTACTCAGATTTGCAGAGTATGCTTTATAGATATATTGGTCAGGAGACCTCAACCTCTCTATTGACACTGCTACGATGCCTGATAGTTTTAAATTAGCTCTACTGAACCCTAAGTTAAAGAAATTACATCTTGATTTTGAAGAATTTTCTAATTTTAGGCCGATCTCTAACCTTGTGTTTATGTCAAAGCTCACCGAAAAGGTCGTTGCGTTGCAGACGATTGACTATATTTTCGAGAACGATCTTGACGAGGTTTTTCAATCTGCCTATAAACATTTACATAGTACAGAGACCGCCCTTGTTAGAGTAAATAATGACATTCTGGAGGCCCTAGATAATCATCGGACTGTTATATTACTCCTTTTAGACTTATCTGCTGCGTTTGATACCGTTGACCACGGGATATTACTAAATAGGTTGACTTATCGTTTTGGAGTTACGGGATTGGCCCATACTTGGTTTAGCTCTTATCTTAGCGATCGATATCAATTTGTCAACATTAGAGATGATAAGTCCACGAGCCGTCCTTTATCATGTGGAGTGCCTAAGGGTTCCGTGCTGGGCCCCATTCTTTATCTGTTATATACTTCGCCACTTGGGGACATCGTAAGGCAACACAACATGGGGTTTCATTTTTATGCGGACGACACTCAGTTGTATTTGTCCTTCGATTCCCTAAGTGGCGAAGACCAAGCATCAGCTGTTACTCGGGTTGAAGCCTGTGTTAGCGATATAGATAAATGGATGATATCCAATAGGTTAAAACTAAACAGAGATAAGACAGAACTCCTTATTATAAGCTCTAAGCACCGCCCTCGTCCATGTCTTAATGCAATTTCAGTTAGCGACCATTTAGTCCAGCCCTCACTCTCTGCCAGGAACATTGGGGTAGTGTTTGATAATAGCTTGTCTTTAGAGAAGCATGTTAGTGCTGTGTGTAAGTCTTCTTTCTATCATTTTAGGAAGATAACTAAGATTAGGGAGTATTTGTCAGATGACAGTACTGAAACATTAGTGCATGCTTTTGTCACGTGCAGATTAGATAATTGCAATGCTTTGCTGTACGGCTTGCCGAAATATCTCACTCAGAGACTACAATCTGTCCAGAATTGCGCTGCTCGCCTAGTTACTCGTAATTCTAAGTTCGCTCGCACTACGCCATTACTCAGACAGCTCCACTGGCTTCCCATAGAACAACGTGTTATTTTTAAAATTTTACTTTTAACCTATAAGGCACTGAACAATTTGGCTCCTATTTATATAAGTGACTTACTTCATCACTATAATCCTAGTCGTAGTTTAAGATCGTCCAATCAGTGCCTACTTACAATTCCTAAGTCTAATCTCAAGAGCTATGGGGATAGAGCCTTCTCGGTGGCCGCCCCAAGGTTATGGAATGCTCTTCCAACTGAGATTAGGCTTAGCAGTTCTGTTAATATTTTTAAATCACGTTTGAAGACTTATCTTTTTAAAGCAACGTATTCGTAATATAGTTTTTAGTTTTTTAAATATTAGTAATCCATTTTTTAACTTTTTTTAACAAGTTTTAGTATTTTATAGTCATCGTATCGATTTATATTATGATTGTAAAGCGCCATAGGACAGGTAGTGTATATGGCGCTATATAAATGTATATATTATTATTATTATTATTAGACAATTTGAGACAATTTTGATTAAGGATGGCAAAGATTTGGGTAGATGAAAATACGGCTGTTAAGAGAAATGTAGAGCAACGTGAAATCGGTTCACTGCATGTAACCGAAATCAAGTTTCTAAAGTTAGCTTTTGAAAGCCACTTTAATCTTTGCCATCCTCTATCGACAAAGTTTGCAAAGCACATCAGGACATTCACATGTTATTTCTCTTCTATCTCAGGGTGTTATTATTGTAGTTTCCTTTTAATGAAACTTGAAGATTCAGTTCGATTGAGTGCCTCTTTAACATTTAAAACATGACGATAATATCACTTTTGATTTAGATATCTAAATACTGTGTTCCGTCAGCCAAGTCTGATCCAGTTCTGTGTTCTTTCCAATTAAGGTTCTATTCCGACGACTCCAACAGTAATAAGGTATGTACTGATCTGTACTGATTTGTTTTAGTTTTATGTTTTCATAGTTATTTACAATATGTATTCATTCTGCCTTTCTAAGTTCTGCTCGGTCTTATGCGATTCACTCAAGTTTGCCATTAACTGGCAAGGAAAATGCTTTCCCATATCAACTACCCTGCTAGATTCCTTTCCCCACTCTCTCAATACGAAAGGAAGAGACAGGGAGAGAGAGAAAAGAACCTCTGCACGCAACCGACAGTATAAATTTAATAGGAAACGGTTTATGATTGGTTTAAATTTTACGCATGTCACGTAGATTTCAAATGCTGGCCGTTTACGAGTCGGCTGATCATATCCGGTTGTGTGCTTTCGGTCAAGATTTTGCTCTGAGGAGTTTGAAAGGTCAATCGAGAGGGTGATATCGGGTTCAGAAAGCGTCGGAATGCGAAAGTTATCCGTCCACCTAACTCAAGCTGTGCACCACTTTGTCTCAGGATAAGTACGTTTGCTGTACTGCCAGCAGAACACAGGTTTGAAGATACATTTTGTAAACATTAGAACTTGTTGGTTATTTTGTTTGGTTTTCGTCTCTATTTTCGAACGGTGAACACAGTCAACTTTCTTGTGATTTTAGTAAATATACTTTTGAGCTACTAAATAAAGTTTTCACCTCCCGCTTCGGCAGTAAAGCAGTTCTCGTCCTCAGTCTTACTAGTCACAGTCTTTCAGACCTTCTTTTGCTTCGACGTACCGAGAGGAAGTGACGTCAACCTATGAAGTGTACTTGCGCATGCTCGGCTGTCCGTTGCGTGCAGAGATTCTTTTCTCTCTCGGTAAAAGGAATATATGTCTAGAAGGGTACATATCAACGAGAAGTTCTTTAATTGGTTTTGCGGCGGGTGTGCCAGCCTGAGCCCCCAAATCATGCCGCTGGACGTTTGGGACATCCTGAACTGGTGCAGCTTGTACGGCCTATACCGTAACGGCTTGGGCTTGAGTGGGAGCTGCTGCGAGAGCATCCTGCAATGAGTTATTGTCTGCTGCAACAGGAACTTGTGCGGCCATTCTATGGTTTATGTTTCAAGCAGTGAAGCAATAAAGGAGTACTAGTTTAACTTGCGTTGCAGAGCCACGAACTTGCAATGTCGAAAAGACTGAACACATTATGATTCTGAAGAATGCCTTTCTATAAGAGACCCGTGTCATCTGTGGTTACGTAATACATTTCTGCGGACTACATTCCGCATGCTTAAGATTAACTAATTAGGACTATTTTATGCGGGGTCCCTAGAAGTAATACTTCATTCTTTATCACTTTTATGTTGCAGAGAGGTAACACCAAGCCTGCATTTTGATTTCGTGGTGTGGATCGAGATATTTGAGCTGTCACCATCAGGAGAGTGAGTGACGCTTATAACAACCGATTCATTACAGCGCAACAACGAAAGCATAGCAAATTTACTTGGTTTAGTTATTTTTAGATACTTTTCCTTGTGTCGTCAAGAAAAAAGGAGATGAATTGACAGAGAGAATATTTCTCCTTCATCAGGTAAGTGATTTTTTTCCTTCCCTCTTCCTCTTCCAACTACTTCTCCTTGAACTCCTCCTCCTCCTCCTCCATCTCCTCCTTCTCCTCCTCCAACTCCCCGTTCTCCTCCTCCAGCTCCCCCTTCTCCTCCTCCAGCTCCTCCAGCTCCTCATTCTCCTCCTCCAACTCCTCCTCCTATTCCAACTCCTCCTCCTATTCCAACTCCTCATTCTCCTCCACCTCCTTCTCCCCCTCCAACTCCAACTCCTTGTCCTTTTCCTCCTCCAACTCCTTATTCTCCTCCTCCATCTCCTCCTTCTCTTCCTCCAACTCCTCCAACTCTTCCTTCTTCTCCTCAAACTCCTTCTCCTCCAAGTCCTCCTCCTCCTCCAACCAAAGGCTAAAGACTGAAAGGGCTTTAAAGACTGGAAAATTCGCATTATAACTGAGTATGTACATTGATAAAGCAACATGTTTCGACAGCCAAAATAATGCAAATTGCTGAGTTACTGTTACTGATCTGTTGCAGGGTATACAAAGGAGACTGGTCGTAACTTTAATGCACGAAAATTCCCCAGACATCCGAATCAGGAGATTGATGAGTGTTACAATAGGCGAGTATTACCCATTTTAAAAATGTGAAATGAAAAAAAGATGTCAGTTTCCCATGCGTCTGCCCTCTTATTGATGCACGGATGACGTCACACCGTGACGATAACAAAGAACTACACCACGAGACACAATCGAGTCATCTTTGGATCTATAAGAGACAAGCAATGCATGTTATTCATTATGTTTTGGAAAAAGAGACCTGTCATCCTAGCTAATATATTTTGAGAAAACGAAAGAAAAGTCTTCAAATTATGGCTGAATTTTTGTGTTAATTTGGTTTGTTGCGAAGAAAAGCAGCAGTGTAGCATTACAGATACTGAGAAGTGTCGTGATGGACTGACGTTCTAAGATCCTCAAGTCCGTCAACGTGCGCCTCTTTTGTAACATTATTCTAAGCTATGAATGTCGGGGATGGATGAGATTAGGGATCGTTAAACTAGTATACTATGGTAGCATTCCTTTTAACCCAACCAGTTTTGGATGAAGGCAATCTGGATTGTTCAGATTTCATTCTAAAAGAACGTAAACTCAGAAAAAACGTTTCGTCGTACGGCCACGTGTTGCACGAATCGATGGAGATTTCGATAATGGGCCTTTTTCAGGAATGCAATCACGTGTTTGTACTGGATGGCAAATAATATCTGACTTCATTTATTTAAAGGAACTTTTACGCAATCGGTAGTGATATCGGCAAAACCTGTTTGTAAATGCTATTTTCCACCTCCATGGCCAATCGTTTGTCGATATTTCTAAAACAGCCTTTTGAAGATTGTTTGCCATGCAGTAAAGCCTTTCCCATGGGAACACGAGCACTATTCATTGGTTATTGAAGTGATATATCAGCATGTGACTGTGTCCTGCAAAATGCGTATTGAAATGAAACGATGAAATGAAAACTGGATGTGGCAGATCAATCTGAACAAGCCTGCCCACCCTCAGAGGTGGATTGTTCGGGTTGCAATCAAAGATCGGATTCTTGATAAATCTATTTTTCGACCGAGATTTAGTTGGAAAGGAATGCTACCTATGTATAACGTTTGTCGTCTAACAGGTCGTGTTCGTTCGTCCGTTGTTCCTCCAACAAGTAGCGGCCCCTCGTCTAGTACCCTCTCACTAAACGTCCTGTCACCACAAATCCAGTCTCATCCGGATGACGAAAGAGCCGTGTTCAAATTCGAGGCTGCATGGGACTCCTCGTTACATAATTCTATTCTATTAAACAGGTAAGACTTTAATGGCACCTCCACTGAAAAATAATGTTTGCTCTTAAATATTCGTTATGGATGCCTAAATCTATTGCTGTGTTTGTATCCTGTGAATTGTACACTAGATGTCACCTGCATACCGATATTCCTGTTCATAAAACTCATTTGAATTTCCCGCGCGTTGCCATTTTCGTCATATTCGTCATCTTGGATCTTATGACGTCACACGTTTGCCTGTAATGTCATAAAACAATAGCTCTTTTGCTGTGTTAACCGTGATACGTCATAAGATCCAAGATGGCAGTACGCGGGATATACAGTCAACTCTCTCGTAAGCGGACACCCTCGGGAATTGAAAAAGTGTCCGTTAGTAGAGCTGTCCGCTTACGAGAATTATTCCCATAAGCGGACGCCAAAGAAAAATAGGGAGAGTTAATTAGCGGGTGTTATTATGTTTTATTGGGTAGACAAAAATAGCAACTGAAGATATAAAGCGAAACTCTTTATCGATGTCAAATGTTAAAACTCGAAAAAAAAAATAGTATAACTCTTCTATATTTAACAAATTTCATTACCAAGAGTCAATTATTATACATGGGGTGTCCGCTTACGAGAGAGCGTAAACAAAAGAAAAATCCAATTTTCATTTTCAAAAGTGTCCGCGTCCGCTTACGAGAGAGTGTCCGCTTACGGGAATGTGTAAATACAGAGTTTGACTGGGAGGTAAAACGGGGATTTGAAAAGGCGTCCGTAAGTAGAGCTGTCCGCTTACGAGAGTGTCCGTTAGCGGAGAGTTGACTGTATATTTAAATGAGTTTTATGGACAGATATATCGGTCCATAACTGATATCTAGTGTGCAATTTACAGGGGAGAAACACAGCAATAGATTTAGGCATCCATAAGGAGCATTTGAGAGCAAACATTGAAATAAACTCTACCGAAGCACCAACCCTTCCCCCACCATTTCCAGCTTGTTTGGCATGAACATACTTGAATAAGTTATTTTCAGACTTCATTAAAAGAACACTTGTCGTCAGTCAGTGTATAAAACTGGTTTATGTCATCTTTAACTTCCCAGTGATCATACGTGACTGCGTACTGTAATCCACCTCTCAAACTCATGAATAATTAATGAGGTCAACATCCAATTGGATGATCCCATTTTGGTCAGGTGCATGTACCTTGATACCTGTGAAATACTGGTTCCATGTACCTTGATACCCAATGAGATAACAGATCAAGATCTTAAGGGTTTTGATCTCGTGTAACTAAGTTACCAGGATTAGATTATTTGTATGACTTTACATGAAAGGAACTGAAGGAAAAGATCAGCGTATGGAGTATGACTCGAGCCATCGACCTCATGAATGCCCCCGACTTTTAGTCCTCTGACATGCCCATTACACTATAGTAACGCTGTTGAAATGAACCAGTGTTCGCCGCTTCGTGGCTCGGTAAATATCCAGTAGTAGTCACCTCCACTTCGGGAAATAATTGTTAATTACCTCTCTTGCAATTGCATGGCAAACTCATTTCAACGCTCTACCAGTATTTTAAACCGTGTCTCGGTTGATGATTTGCATGTTCACGGCTGAACTTTGATAGAATAATATCAAATTAGATTCAAATAGTCCAATTCGTAGTTCTTGAAATGTAACCAAGCCTTAGCCTCGCATGGATGCTGGAATTGACCCTGCACTGATACAAACCCTCTCTGTGAATGTGGATAGATTGTGATTATCGTGCTAACTAGATACAAGCCATGGAGGATGGAGTTGACCCTGCACTGATACAAACCCTCTTTCTATGAATATGGATATATTTTGATTATCATGCTAACTAGATACAAGTCTCTAACTAAGCTGTCTCAACTCCAGCCTCGATATCACCAAAGGCTTGGTTACCTTTCAAAATGGCGGTCCGAGAACTAGAAATTGGACTATTGACTTTATGTCCTTGCTGTTGTTTCCTCCTCAGAGTGACCCCTCCTGGAGAGGTCGTATATGTCACTATGTCGGCTTATATAGAGGTAACAATAGTTGGTTGCTTTAATCTTACGAGAAATTATCTTATTGACCGAATTCAATTATGGCCGACGCTAATTTGCATACTGTTGAAGCTCGATATTTTCGGGAGAATAAACTTTGCCATTTTAAAGGAAATGTGCATGTTAGTAAGGCTTATAAGCTTGGAGATGAAATAACGAACCCTTGTGGATTTACGTGGTCTAAATATGTGGAAAATATCAAAACGAGGTTAGTCAGGCATTACTACTGTACCTATTCTCATACATAGTCTCTAATTTTGAGCCGCGATATCTTACATGCCTTTCTTGCTGTATCATCCAAACCTTCCAAAACTATTGATTTCAAAGTGATATTTTATACAGTAGGGGCAGTTTTTGGCTCAATCCCGGTTTCTGGGAAACTACCCACCCACCCCTCCCTTGGATATGCATCGTTCTATTAATGAGTTAGGGTGAAGTGTGGGGGAGGGATGGGGGTTTCCCAGAACCGTGATTGATCCCAGTTTTTTTATGGGCAGACTTTTGATAAGTGAAATTTAAAATCGCCAGGTTCACACTAGCGACGTCAGCATAAGCACAAGCAACATAGGCAGACGCAGTAATGCACTGATCATTAGCGGCGCTTGTTCTTCTCACACCTGTGAGTAGAACAAGTACTACTAATGACAAATACGGCACAAGCGTAAGCACAAGCACCATACGCAGACTCAGTAATGTATTGATCATCTTACCTAACATCTACAGCGCTGCGTCTGCCTTTGGTGCTTGCGCTTGTGTTTGCGTCGCTAGTGTGGACCAGGCTTTACCCTCTATACCATTGGAATAAAGTTTGCCATTTTGGAGTAAGATCTATGTATTTCACTTTTGGATGTCTTTTTCTTCCCTGCGCATGCGTAGATGGATAGCTGCTGCCGAGCAGCGTGCCTCAGTAAAGACCTCTGCCTGGCTGTTTTCAACAGGGATTCGAAAACGACTCCGTCAAGGTACTACGCACTGAAATCAGTCTGCTCATTTACAGTTTGACTACTTTAACCAGGGCCACTTAAGACAACGAGAACTAAATACATTGCAAAATGATAATAACGAAATCCAACTTACAAATCCTAGCATATCCATGCGATTTTCATCATTTAAAAGAAATTCAAAACGAGTTAACCTAATTCGCCTTTTACAGGATCGAAGCTCGAGCAGGTTGAAATGCTATTATCTTCTACTCGACACTGATTGGCTGAAATAACTAATGCTTTGTTTTCGTTCTGCAATGTGATTGGTTCTCGTTGGATTGCTTTGTTTCGTTCTGCAATGTGATTGGTTCTCGTTGGAATGCTTTGTTTCATTCTGCAATGTGATTGGCTCTCGTTTGAATGCTTTGTTTCATTCTGCAATGTGATTGGCTCTCGTTTGAATGCTTTGTTTCATTCTGCAATGTGATTAGTTCTCGTTGTCTAAGTGGCCCCGGTTACAGTTGTCGCACTGTAATTATAAATAAATGAATTATTAATAACGTTATTCATATATGTACATTGTTTCCTGTAAGGTTGTCCAATCAAAAGGAACACGCAACAAACCAATACCGAAATGGTTGGCGATACCTTGGTGATCTTAATTAATTCAGATATGCGTCAGCACAGATCTATACTATAAGGAGCTGGCGTGCCCTCGTGCAGATAAAATATACAATGCAGCTCATGAAATGTTAATTCACAAATATTAGGTTTTTTGCAGGAAACAGTCACGTGCTGACATAATACTTCCTTAATGAGCTCGTGATCCCCATGGGAAAGGCGTTGCCATGGATGCTGGACGGCAAGCTATCTTTAAAAACGCTGTTTTAGAAAGCAGTCACGTGCTGATAAATCACATTGATCCAATGGAAAAGGCTTTACTGGATGGCAAACAATCGTCAGAAACGCAGTTTTAGAAAGATCCACAATCGATTGGAGGTGGAAAATAGAATTTAGAAACAGGTTTTGCTAATAACACTCCCGATCTCGTACAAGTGCATTTAAATAAATGAAGTCAGATTTTTTTGCTGTCCAGTACAACCATGTGATTGCATTCCTGCAAAAGGCTCATTATATTCAAAAGAACCAGCATTCTTTCGGGCTTCTCTAGTTGCTTGTCTCTTTGGGTCGGATCGCATGGAGCCATGCTGGAGTTGACTGCACGGTAGACACTTCTTTACATACCTCAAACCGCTCTTGGCCGCTAGAGGACTTGGTACTAATTTACATAGGCACCAATCAAGTATAAAAATGGAACGTTGTCACAATTTGGCGTGGTCGTCTGCGTGGCGCAGTGGTCAAGACATTCGCTTTCTACGCTGAGGGTCCCAGTAGGACCGTTAACTTTTTTCCCTCGTTTATCTTCTTTTCTTCTTTACCTGTGAACCCTAGTCACAAGTTAGCTCTAAAACCTCGTCGTTTACCTGGGAACTTACGTTTACTGACTGGTTTGGGTATTTTGTATGGTCGGGTTAGGGTTTGTGTTAGTGTATGTGACTTTTCAGTTTGAGGTATGGAAACAAGTCTCTACCTCGCTGCACTGATACAAACCCTCTTTATGAATATGGATAGATTTTGATTACCATGCTAATTAGGCTCAACTCCAGCCTCGATGTCACTATCCTACGTTGTATCCGCCTCGCTTCTGCCGGCTCGCTGACCCACCCGAGAGTGATCCGGCAGAAGAGAGGCGGATACAGCGTAGGCTATGATGTCACCAGAGGCTTGGTTACCTTTCAAAATGGTGGTCAAGATCTACGAAGAGGACTATTGTTGATTCATTCGTGTTCATCGTAGATCTGTGTGGAGCATCATCACAGGATCATCTTCGGATAAGCGTCGGTAAGAAAAGACGTTTCGAATCAATCCCGACTTAACTACCCACCCACCCCTCCCTTGGTTATGCAGCGTTCTATTAATGATTAACCATTGAAGGTTAGGGTGAAGTGTGGGGGGAGGGGTGGGGGTTTCCCAGAAACCGTGATTGATCCGACGTTTCTTATAGTTGCACCCAAACGAAATAATACGGGAAAATATGGCGGCTGTACCTTGGAGCACAATCCCTTGCTAACCTCACACGTATAAATATTATAAAAGTGCTGCTAACCCCATTTTAGTTTTATTTATGTTCAAAGGCTATATGCAAACTGAGGACGAATGAAAAAGAAAAATAATAATTCCCGGAACATTGTTTCACGACCGCGCAGTTTGGGGTCTTGGTCGAGTGGTCTTGGTCGAGTGGATTTCTCATCTTACGTCACACACAGTGCACGACTACCGCTCGGTCGTGAAAAGAGCCGGGTGGCGTTTCGCCTTTTTTAACCAACTTGAACTTTAGTCAATTAAGGATTCACGCAAAAACAAAACTTTTTTCACATGAGGATGTAGATTTTAAATAAATTGGGGTTAAGGGCACTTTAAAGTTCAGTGTATTGGCAACAGCAGTTGTGTTGGCTTGTTTTTAAGATTTAAAAAATCTATTCTTCGATTTTGTAATGAATTTAAAGTTTTTCGCACGTAATGGATTGTGGGTAAAAGTACATGCCGCCATCTTTTTCTGAGCGGTGGATTAGGTATATACTTCATGGTAGTGTTTCGTTCCATTTAGTCTCCCTGCATAAAACTGTAAAACAGTAGAGAAAATGATTATGCAGGGAGACTATATGGAACGAAACACTACCATGAAGTATATACCTTCCTTTTATATCCCAGTACTAGCCTGCGTTGCGGCTCTGGAGTATCGGAGCGCATCGAGCGGAGATAAGGGGGATTGGGGGGGGAGGAGAGGAAGAGAGAGCCTGCCGTAAAGTCATGGTTATTTTGATAACTCTCGGCCTCGGAAGGCCGCGTATTGCTATTGGATAAAATGCGTGATTGACAGAAATCATTAAATTTTATTCATGTATGGCATGCGATAAGAGCAGAAACCAATTAATTTGGCGACAAACATACCGAGAATTCCCTCAGCGAGGAATTTAAAGAAAGAACAGGAGCAAGGCTATTAGAATTAGAGATGTTTTGTCTGGAAGAGATGATCTAGCTGTAATCCCAACTGGGTTTGGAAAAAGTAGGATATTCCAAGCATTCACTAGTGTTATTAAAACCCGAGGAACTTCAGAAGTGCAACTTCAAGTTGCTGTAGTGTTTAGTTCTGCAGAAGAAGTAATGAGAGCGAATTTCGCGAGGAGCTGAAGAACCCTGCATCGGAACTCCACAAGCGTCTTGCTTGTATTGTCGTCGACGAATCGCACACGGTTGAAACACGGACTGGTGTGTTCGAGGAACAGGCTTGTGCTTCCGAAAATACGAGCTGCTTTGATGATGTGAATAGGTGAATTGGTGAGTAGCAAAAAAAAGTCTTGATTTAAGTGTTGTGTCTATGAGTTATAAAGGTTTATATTTCCAGTATACTAATAATGTGACGTCAAAGACGTTATTATACAAAAATATACTGGTAGAGATAAAGGACCTTTGATACACATCCATGTTATAGCTTATATCAGTGATTTTACCAAATATGCTGTCTTTATGAGAACATTCACAAGGGGAATGAAATGATAGTAAACGCGAAATGCCTCCCTTGACGTCACGTCATTAGCGTATTCGAAATATAAACCTTTATAACTCAGACGTAACACTCAAATCAGGAAATATTTTACTATTCACCTATTCACTTTACGTAGAATCAATATTAAGGATATACAATTTGACGTCATAGGCACTTTAAGTTAGAGCTTTAATTATTTAGTTTTATTGATCACACACTGATTGTAAATTTTACTTTGGGGTTATACGTTCATGTATAGAGAAGTGTGTAGTTCTTTTGTTTATTATATAAAATGCACCAAATATGCACAAGAACGCACCAAATACGAGACCGTATTTCGGATAGTTACGTTAAAATGGCTTTCCTTCACCATATATGGTAAATCCATCACCATATATGGTAAATTCATCACCATATATGGTAAACCCATCACCATATATAGTTAATCATCACCATATATGGTAAATCCATTTCTCGAGCGAGCGTGCAAGGTTTTTGGTTATTATGGAATGTTAATTTCGTTTGTTGGCAGAATTATATAATAAACCCAAAATTCTTGGGTTACAATCAATCCCTGGTGATGCAAAAGACAAAGACGCGGCACCGTATTCCGGAATAAGAATAGAGATGGAATAATCTCTGGAAATCACTGGTTCAGAGGCACATTTTGCACTGTAAGCTACTAACGTTTGCTGACATATGATATTCAGGAAACATTTAGTATTCCATAGATTAAAAATTCCCGATACGATACGATACGAGCGATTTGTAGTGATCATTCTGTGTATTCTTATTCCGGAATACGGTCAATCGAACGCACCCTAATATGATAAGGAAAAACTTAGCCGACTAATAACCTCTATATATTGCCTTTTCCGACTTGAATGTTATCAGCTGTAGCAATAAATACGGCGGAATATACGAGCTCACGCTTCATCCAGCGGACGATCGTGGACATGGTGAGTTGAATCTACTAGCTTTAATTTCTCCCGTTTCAGATTTCGGGCTATTTTTTAAAGTAAAGAGATTCCGCTCATGGTATCTTTTAGGAAGACGACGGAATCAAATCAAAGCTGCATTTAATAACATCGTTCTGTATCTAGATTAAAAAGGAGACGCATTCAATACGCACTATGCTATACTTTGGTATCGGGGATAAGTGTCGCAAGGGATTTGAGGATAGTCGACTGATTTCATGATAGGGACCAGTCATTATTTACCGGAGAGGAGGAGGGGCGCTATATGTATTTGGGGGGGGAGGGGGAGGCGGGGGAGGGGGGGGGGGGGGGGGGTTGGGGGAGTCTCAAGTGTTTTTGCTCTGATTTTGAGGGGTCAACGTTTTTAGACGCCACTTTGAGGCAGGGGGTAAAAGAATTTGGGTAAGGTTCTCAGTGGCAACAATCGTTTCTAGTGTGTGTTTTCGATGTTTCTGCGCTCGCGAACCCCCTCCAATAATGACTGGTCCCTTATAGAGTACCATGCATCCTCTAATCCAGATGAAATTGCTAACAAGTTTGTCAAAGTTTCTTAAATTGCTGCCATGGTTTGGTAGAAGTTACTTTGTCAACGCAGAAGGAATCTCGTAAATAACATTGTCCTCTTATGCTAGTTACCAAGCCCAGGAAGCGAGTGATTGACACCTCCAACGTATACGTGCGAGGTGAGGAAAACCTGAAGGGATGGAAACCCAAAGGAATCTCCCTGATAGACGAGCACCAGACACAACTAGACAAACTAGACAGGTTACAAGAGGTACGTGGCAAGGGAACCAAGGGTGGCAGAGCCGGTTCGATTCCCGGACACGGACGAGTCACATGAGAGTTTGTCGTTAGTTCTTCCGCATCCGCCGAGGGTTATTCTATGATTCCTCCACATTTTTCTTAAACCAACATTTCCAAATTCCAATTCGACCTCGAAATAGAGGGCCACCCTAATTAATTTCGTGTTAGCGTTTGTCACCTTCTCTATAGCTAGAATACGTTTATTTGTTTTGTTTGCTCGATTGATTGATTGATTGATTGGTTGGTTGATTGATTGTTTGATTGATTACTTGAGGGTGACAGTAATATCTGCCTTATCGTATGGGAAGCTGGTCTACAATGTAAATGGAGCATTCTGATTGGCTCTGAATTGTTTTTCGTCGTCTTTATTGTTGTTTCAAAGTAGTCAGTTATTTGGCTTTACTTCGCCAGTCCACTAACATCTCGGCTATTTTCTCCGTGAAAGCAAAATCAAACATATTTTAATTTACGTGGCATTCTTACTCAGGTTGGAAAGGCGCGTCACATCCTTGCTGTGGGAGAGTGCTTCAAGAATCCCGAAAGCATCGTCGATATGCCATCGAATACCAACCTCTTCTCTCCGACGACGAGCAGCAGTCTATCAGGGCATTACACGAGTCGTACATCACTCGGCTCCCTGTCTCTCGCTTCGTCCTGCCTTTCCGTGTGTTCTCTATCGGTAGGCAAATCTCCACGGTATAGTAAAGATGTTGACACTGAACAGACCCACGAATGTCTGTTGAGAAAGGTAGCTGGACTCCTTCATTGTTTTGTTGGCGTAAAAGCCCTGTGTTTCATTTCTTTTGTTTTCTTTTAAATCTTCTTGTACGCTTTTGAGGATGTTGTCATCTGCACTGAATAATTCAGAGCATTTACCGGTAATGGTGTACCAAAACTCGGGCACTGCTTTCATCCGAGTCAAAATAAACTACGACAAATCACTACAGTCTATAACAAAGCAACCGTTTCCTTGTTCGGAAAAGTTACACGAAGAGATGTATACGAAAAGATTTAGAAAGTAACTCAAAGTGCAACCGAACTTGTGGTTTCTTAATCCTAAGTGAGTGCTTGCCTTAGAATAAACTGGGGTTTCTTGGTGTTACAGATCACCACATGACGTAAAACAAAGAAAACTATTGTCTTCTAATGCACAACATTACCCTGAAATACAAAGAACCCTAACCCCAGAAAACCGGCAATGAATCTGCTACACCAAGAAACACCCAATAAACTTAACAGAAGCATAAATTAAATTTCTGTCGTTTCGCATTCGTCGGACAGTGATAATATAGCCGATTTTCCGCTCAGATTCACTCTAAAAGATAATAGAGTTAACGACAAGTTTAAATGCTTACTGTAGATGACAACGCTCTCAATAATTGATCTCTTTGCACGGGCACATCATCCATACGTTCCGATATTTCTACTTACTCGTTAACTCATTCTATTACCTGCTTTGTACTATTGTTAGCTTTATGTCACACTCCTGTATTGTCCAGAGGGTCTTGACTGGAAGGAATAGTCGCAATTTGCCGCTGATTGTGATGACTGCAGACTCACCTGCGCAATGTTAGTCTCATTCTGAAGTTAAATATTCGAAAATACCAGCGAGAAGGCATAGAAGTCGCAAACTTAGCGTGTGTGAACTGATAAGTAAAATTAAATTGACTTAGTCTAGGTCGACTTGAGAAAGACTAGGTGTTTGTGTGAATCCACCTAATAGCCACACCGCGGCAAAACGTTACGCGCATGCGTATTTGCTATTTCTTGTCGGCGCGCGGCCGCCCCCAGTTTCCCGCGAAAACTGAAATGAAACAACAGGCACATACCCGTGATTTTAAAATTTCTGCTTAAAGGCATTCATTTGTGAACTGTTTTGTCAAAAAATAAGAAAACTACTTAAAAGCTAAGCCTAAGACTTTAACAGGTTGAAGTTTTCTTAATTTGTAATTCACTGTGAGTTTACTAAGTTATAAAATTATTTACTAAAAAAGTTGAAACCCTCGGTAATTTGTATTTGACAGCAGAGCCTTCGGTCTTTTGGCCAGCGGAGCATACCGTTTTGCCGCGGTGTGCCTAATAGCTCATCTCTCCGCTGGTATTTATCAATGTTTAACACCAGGATGAGGCAAATACTGCGCAGATGAGTCTGCAGTCATCGCATGCAGCGGTAGTTTTCGAATACGAAATTAGTGGACTATTCTGAATTATAACATGTGGCAGACAATGTTCGATTTGCATTTATGAGTTTATCCACTGATCAAATTCATCGTTTCTCTGCATTCTCGACCCTTAGTGGAAAGGTTGTACTCGTGAGTTTAGCAGTAGACATGCGTCAATCAAAGTAACCGTTAGTTGGCTTGCTTTCGTGTGCTGCGATTGGTTAAAAAGGCTGCGCGGCTGTTTTGATTGACGGTCGTTTCAAACGTTTTGGTGAATTATTATTTCCTTTTCGTAAATCAAGTAGATGCTACCCTACAAAGTCAAGTCTTGAACTGAACTTCGTATCTAGACTAACTCCAGTCAAATTGGTAGGCGGAGCGATCCTAGTTTTTTTTCAATCAAATTATGTTGTCAAACAAAGTATTACGGCACCCTCGGTCTCGACATTTCATCGGGTCACAGTTTATCGACTGCTTTGCACGCAACTCGAGTGACATTTGGCTCAACTCACAAATTTCATGGCAATTGTTGTGTTCATTTTCAAAGAACCGCGCTTAATCTTGCAATAGGTCATACATTTGTGTTAATATGACTGTAATATGAAGGTTGTTAGTGTTGCTGTCCGCACTACAGCGCATGTTTGCTGCAACTTATCGCGCCGAACGTTGCCGACAACGGCAAAATTGCGACGTGTGTCAACCTCTGAAATTATTGCGTGCAATGCTGCTGCCTTTTCAACACAATAGGCATTTTGCAGGAAACAGTCACGTGCTGGTATATCACTTCAATAACGAATGAATAACCCACTTCTGAGATATGCCTCACTTCCTACTTCCATAGGAACAATAAGAGGCTCCGTGCATAATGCTCAGTCGTTCATGACAAGACTACAGCACTTCTGTAGTTTGTCACGAACGACTGAGCATTATGGACGGAGCCTCGTATTGATTACTTTGTACGTAGGAAGTGAGGTATATTTCGGAAGTGGGCTATTGAGCTCGTGATCCCATGGGAAAGGCTTTTAATTACTGGATGGCAAACAAACTTCAAAACGCTGTTTTAGTGAGATCAACAATCGATTGGAGGTGGAAAATGGCATTTACAAACAGGTTTAATTTGCTTACAACACTACCGATCTCGTACGAGTACATTTAAATAAATGCAGTCATGCAGCTGTTTTTGTCATTCAGTACAACCACGTGATTGAATTCCTGCAAAAGGCCCATTGTAATATTTGTCACCTGAACTTGATGCGTCAGGAGCTCATAACTAGGAGCGTCCATCCCACATACTAGGCCTATGTCACAGCGTCCATCCCACATACTAGGCCTATGTCACAGCGTCCATCCCACATACTAGGCCTATGTCACAGCGTCCATCCCACATACTAGGCCTATGTCACAGCGTTTTTACAAGTTAGGTTATTTTTAGAATGGTTTCCTGCTATTGTTGAGTTGCAATTATTCCTAAGGGAATCAACTCATAAAAGCGTAGCATCCATGTTGTTTAGTATAACAAAAGTAGCTAATGAGGCATCTTTTGTTCCGCCACGGTGCAATCTACCAATTGGCGGGGAAAATATTCTAAAAATAGCCCAGCTTGTAAAAACGCTGTGACAACTAAATAGGAGATATGGACGCTCCTGGTTATGGGCTCCTGATTGCGTGCAGTGCTGCAGGACATGTTTCAGGGCATGTTGCAGCGTGTGTCAACATCTAAGCTCCACGCAGTTCGCATACAGAGAGGGTGGCAGCTGTACCGACTCGCTGTTATCCCATTTAACATAAAGTGTAAAGTTATCTCGATAATCCTGATTGCAAGGCCGTCCGTCTCTTCGCTTTAGTAAGGCCTTTGACTCTGTCAATCATGATCTACTTTCAAATAAACTTAAACAACTACCTCTAAATCCATACATCATAAATTGGTTTCTTAGCTTTCTTAGTGATAGGCAGCAGAGGGTTGTATATAACAACTTTTTAGGTGAGTGGATAGATGTAAATAAGGGTACTACCCAGGGTAGTGTTAGTGGCCCATATCTTTTTAATATTTTTCTTAATGATTTAGAAATTAGCCTAGGCACCAAAACAGCCCTGTACAAATATGCTGATGATTCTAATATTATAGTACCAGTCTGGAAAAACGGTGATAGCTCTAGATACCTAGTTAGCCAATTCCTAGATTGGTCCAGCCGTAATTCCATGGCTAGCAATCCCAACAAATGTAAAGAGCTGACGTTTCGCAAGAAAGGATGTACAGAAGAATTTCCCACAGTAGCTAGCATACCACAATGCAAAGAACTCACTTTACTGGGAGTTACTTTCCAGGACGACTGTAGATTCACCTCACACGTGCATAGCAAGCTAATTTAAAGGCCAATAAATGTCTATTTATTCTTAGATCTCTACGTAAAGAGGGTTACAATCAGTCAGAGGTAGATCACTTATTCTCCAGTATAGTTTTACCTAATATAACTTACGGATTGCCAGTGTATGGTGCGTCTAGTGCGGAGCTCACTACAATTCAAGGCTTTCTAGATCGCTGCTTTAAGCGTAGATACGTATCAAAACCAAGTAAGATAAAGGAATTGCTAGAGAAGCAGGATAGAAGGATTTTTAAGAAAGTAGCTAATTTAGATATGCATCCTCTCAATAATTTAATGCCTAAACAAAAAGCCACTCAATATAAACTACGATCCAAATCAAGCCTACGGCCCAAAGTGAATACAAACCGTTTTAAGAACTCTTATCTAAATCGATTAATTTTAAACTATAACATAGCTTTATAACTTATAATTATTCAGTCTTAGCTTTTTATATGTATATATTTCAATATTTCAATTTTAACTGTAACGTAAGATATGTATTTTTATCTTATGATTGAAATAAAGACCTTTATTATTGTTATTTCAAACAATAAAGCAAGTTCGACATTCAGTTATCGTGTATCCATTTTCTTTGTTTCAGTGTCTTCAATTACTAACGTGGAAGAAAAGTGTCAAGGACTTCAACCAGCTGGTGAGTTACGATAGAATGTGAAAAGAAATTGCGTCTTCTTAATATAATTTCTTTGTCTGCCAAACATTAGCACACTTGCAAAGACAATGATTAAACCAATTTTAAAGAACGGTGACCACGATCAGGTACAACTGAGATTTAAGCCCAGCATTTTGGGACGGCACTCCTACATGTTTAGTACGCGTGCCAAATGTTTTCGCGCGGTATCCCTTAATTTTTGAGTGCCGTGCCCAGGGGTTAGGAGTGCCGTGCCCAGGGGTTAGGAGTGCCGTGCCCAGGGGTTAGGAGTGCCGTGCCCAGGGGTTAGGAGTGCCGTGCCCAGGGGTTAGGAGTGCCGTGCCCAGGGGTTAGGAGTGCCGTGCCCAGGGGTTAGGAGTGCCGTGCCCAGGGGTTAGGAGTGCCGTGCCCAGGGGTTAGGAGTGCCGTGCCCAGGGGTTAGGAGTGCCGTGCCCAGGGGTTAGGAGAGCTGTGCCCAGGTTAGGAGAGCCGTGCCCAGGTTAGGAGAGCCGTGCCCAAACTGCTTGTCGTGTCAACCGGGCTTTAGAAAGCTCATATATGTCACAAAGTGAACTCGAATACATGGCGTCTGTACGAGTTGGAACAACTTCCTCATAGCTTTGTGCTATTATTCAACAGTGCACTTATAACACGCGCGCTCTGATTGGTTGCTGGCCATGTGTTTTTAGAGTACAGGCCTGATTAGCGTTAGTGGATTAAATTTTAACTAAGGATTTTGGTTCTCTTTGTAAAAGTTGTCTTTCTTCAATGTAGGATTACAAGTAGAAAGGTACTAGTTATTCCTTATTAAACTAAACGTTTGTAACCCAAAATCATTAGTCCACGAGTTAGCAAATCAAATTAAAGATTATATTTCATCCAGGATTAGATTAATCGGGCTTTGAGGAACTGGACTGAGCTCAGTGATGACGTCACGTTTTGTATGAAATCATTTTTGTAGTCTGTGCATTCGTAATAGGACAGATGCACATAGAAATTATATTTAATTGTTAAAAATATGTTTAATGATCTCACCTTATTATTCATCAGAGCTTTATACAACTTTCCCCAGAGTAATATGAGTATTTTACAGTTTATATTTTACAGATTATGTCGATTTCGGAAGAGTATTTTAATAGTTTTGTTATATTGATCGTTTATTTCTTAGTGTCGGTGTTCGTCTGCATTGAGTACAAGGGACGCCAATTCTCCAGAAGACGAGCATCGGGGAGAGTTCTTTGTACCAGAAATGAGAGAGGTTCGAAAAAAGTAAGTCGGGTTCCATTTCAAGATGACTTGTACCTGATGGGAATGTTACATTCAGCATGAAAAAATGATGCCCAATCAATACCGTAGTATGCCGTTTACTACCTTAAAGCATCTCATTACTACTTTAAAGCATCTCAGAATTAACAATTATAATTACAATTTATTTGAAATTTGCTATTCGATGATTACACTTACTAATAATGATGATGATAAAACCGCGGCTGCATGCTGTCGTCACCGAAGTGTTTATTAGTGAGGCCCTGTAGAAAAGAAAACTAACTAGCTAAAATGGAATAAGTAAGTGAATATAAGTTACAAACAGAATAATAGTCTTAAGGTTAGAAAGTAGAAAATGAGAGCTTTGTGCCTAGTTTTGTCTTGTAGTTTTACAAGGTGAGTTGGCAAAATAGTGGAGAATCAGAGTTCTGTAGGTCGACTTCAGAGTTCTGTAGGTCGTATCCTATTGGACTTCACTGATAAATAATCCCATTTTTTAGGGGTAGGGTTTGTATTGTTTTAGGGGTAGGCTATTGTTTGGGTAACCAATAACATTTCAGGTTGCAAACGGTGAAGTCTGCCCACTCATTCTGTATCTGTATCTGACTTATCAAACGTCTAGATGTATAGTCGTGTTTTCAGTTATTTTGGCGATACCACTTATTTTGGACGAAATCTGTATCAGATTTAAAGATCACTTATCGCTCAGTGCTTTCCTTCGTTTTTGCTTCATGAATTATTAACGAGTTTGATAACGGTACTTATTATTTTAATTATTATTCCTATTTAGTCCAGTGGTGGCCAGGAAGGGATACTTATTCATCATTGATGATAGTTCCAGTCGATGGAAGAGGTACTGGGTGGTGAGTATGTTAATTGTCGATGGTCTGTTTTGCGGTTGTTAATTTAAAATTCACTTATTGAGTTCTGACTTATTTATTTTGCGTTTCAGGTTGTGCGAAAACCATACGTTTTGTTTTTCAGTCATGAAGGCGACCCGGTACGTACGGGATCTTATGTTATTAATTTTCTTCTCGCCTTATTTTCTTCTCCTCCTCCTCCTCTTTCCCTTTCCACGTGTTCTCTTTATCCTTTTCCCCCTTTCTCTTTCCCTCCTCTTTCCTCTCCGCAATCTCCTTCTTTTCTCCTTCCACTCTTCAATCGCCTTCCACTTCGCCGCTGTCACCTCCTCTTTCTCTTTACATGCATTCTCTTTATCCTCCTTCTCCTCTCCCTCCTTCTCCTCCCGGCTCTCCCTCCATCTCCTCCTCCCCTTCCTCCTCCCCCTCTTTCTCCTCCTCCCCCTCTTTCTCCTCCTCCTTCTCCTCCTCCCTTTGACACGCATTATCTTAACCTCCTCTTTCCTCTTCTTCTTTTTGAGGCGTCTCCTTTTTTCTTCTTTCGTTATCGTCTCTTTCGTCTTCCCTTTTTCTCCTCACACTTTTCTCATTGTTTTCAACATCCATATCAGTTTTTCATCACTTTCTTTATTCGTAGGTTGAGCACTTTGTGATAAATCTAAAAAATGCTAAAGTTGAGTGTTCTGAGGATTTCGCCAAACTGAGCGTAAGTATAGAAACGGCGAACAGCCGAACAAATGATGATAAGATATGTTAATAAAATACAGCAGCATGCGAAAAATGGTATATTTTCCAAGAAACGTCTTGTATAGGCAAAACCAGAAGTCCTGATCTGTCACACTTGGTCTTGGTCCATCAGTTTACGGTATAGTCGATTTTATTTATAAAACGACTGTCAATGAATCAGTAAACAAGCGTATTGATGTACCAGCCACTCTGATTGGTCCAAAACATAACAGTCTTTGTTCTAATGGACCCTTTGCACGTGACGTCATAGCCGCCATGTTGGTGTACAGTTAACACTAGATTCTTCGTTAGCTTCTTTTGTTCTGTACACCAACATGGCCGCCATGCCCTTTGCCATTTGAATCTCTGGGGATTGAGTACAAACCATCTATTGAGTGTTTATAAAAGAAACATGGCTGCCATTGATTTCCCCCACGAAAGTAGTTTGAACGCTGTTCTAAAAATAGATTATACCGTAAACTTATGAGCCGTATTTCATTGCTTATCGAAACTTCTGGTTTAATATGAACTTCTGGTAAAACCTGAAATTAGAAAGCACTGTCGGGAATGACAATTTCAACAATGTAATTAATCCAATATATGTTTATGCATCGCAAGATAAGAGTAAAGCAGCATGCGAGAAATGGATCTATTTTCTAAGATGTAATGCATTGCAAGCGTTATATAATTTTAATAGAGCAAAGTAATCAGTTCAACTTTCTTTTCATTCCTGTAGACTTTTAGGATCTTCTCCATCCGTACCCGCCATGGTCACTTCTTGTTTCAAACCATGACAGAGAAAGAGGAAGAGGTACACCAGTGGCTGTACGCCATGGATCCACTACTCATGGGAACAATACGGTACGTTTATCAACTTGTAATTTAACGGTATGAGAAAGAACGCGGACCCTATTGTAATGGACGGGCATGACCCTTGCCGTGTACTACAGTGTTATCTTCCACACTGGTTAAGAGCAATTACCCATATTCTATTTACTTCGAATTCAAATTGTGTCAACTTCTGATACAAAAAGCATCATAAGCATTTCATCACTTGAAAAGTTAATCGGCAGTGAGTTAAACATCCCAATGTGGTGCCATTTGTCAAAGTTTGAGGTTTCTCTCGTGTTTGGGCAAGAACTGAAGTGTTTACGTTTGATAGTTCGACTCGAAGTTAACAGTGTTTTGTTGTAAAAATCAAATCGACGTGTGTTTTTTTAATGTTATGTCTGGCCTATTATTCGATGATGAATTTTGTCATAACATGTCCAAAATAGCAGAGACATAAAAAACTAACTTTAATTTATTAAATTGTTTGTAATGAATTTACAGATCTCAGCGTTCAAGTATTCGACGTGGTGTTCCATGACAAACAACGAGGACCTAACAACATCTCCTAATCCACACTACAGAAAAAGATGACGGCTCGTACGTTTACCCACAATCCTTTGCGCGCGAAAAACTTGAAGTCCGTTATAAAATTGCGGTATAGAGGGTTTTAATCTTTAAAACAAACCAGTATATTAAGTGTTTTGCTAATACACTGTCACTGAAGAGAATAGAGAATGTCTCCATGTTATTTGGACTGTGTTAGGTTCGCAAGGGTTTGCGGTCAAATGAACAGCCGCCATGTTTTTCCGTGTGGTGAATTACAGTAACTGTCTATTCAGAGTGTAGAATGAATGGCTTTGGATTACTTTCCTGACAGAAAATCTAGTACATTTTGTAATTAGATTAGTGCTTTGTTTTACAGAGGCTAAAAGAATAACCAGAACAAGTATCATAAAATAATGCCGATATAACAAGCAATCTAATTGGTTGAAAAGCGTTTACAGAGAAATAGTCCTGTTTTTTTTATTGGTTAGCTAATATATCGGCTATTGATTGCGCACGAATAAGAAAAAAAATGCATTTCCTACTCTCAACGAACAAGTCATTTTCGTCGTCTCTGGGGAAAAACATGGAAAAACCATGAACATTCGGATTTGGAGATTCCAATTTACGGCATTTTTTCATGGTTTTTTCCATGACATTTCCATCCTTCCAATTTTCCGAAAGTATGGAAATACAATGGAAAATGCTGTAAATTCCAAGATTATTATTTATATAGTATGAAATCCGAATTTTCATGGAAATTGGTTGTTCCAGTGTGCTACGTACTTTTTTTTATTCAGAAAAATAAGGGTTAATATTTTCAGATCAAGTTTTTACAAGCTTTCTGGCCGTAACCTGCAAACCGCTCTGGATGATGTGGTTTTATGGTCACAAAATATCTCCTGCATGTTGCATTGTGCATTTGTGCATACTACATTACACGTCCAAGACAGAAATGCATGAATTTGATAGTGTGTCTGTTTAGCCACGTATGCTCTAACAATATGAGGGATTCACTTTTTCACAACACTTTTTTGCATTTGCTGGACCCGGACTTGAATGCACAATGTAACGGGCAACGTGCGGTTCTAATCTAGCAAGCGCGGGGGGTGTCACGGGAAGGACGGTAGAACGTTCTTCTCGCCCTTCTCCTGATCCTATGCGCTACTTCCCGTGACACCCCGCGCGCTTGCTAGCCGCGGGGTGTCACGGGCTAGCCGCCAATTGCTGGTTTGCACTCAATCCCCAGAGATTCAAATGGAAAAGGGCATGGCGGCCATGTTGGTGCCCCAACAAAAGAAGCTAACGAGGAATCTATTGTTTAAGGGCACCAACATGGCGGCTACAACGTCGAGCGAAAGCCAGCAATTATAGCTTAGTAGCGACTGTACGAGTCTGCTACTTGCACGAGACAACCCGTTTTGAAATAGCTGTATAATGCAATACAAATAATTACATTGACATGCATGGTCGATAAATATTTTTTGTGAATGTGGAACCGAGTTCGCATCAGTTTATGCGAATTATTTATTCAGTAGTGCAATTAACAGTTAATTAAGTTTGACCTCTAATGGCTTTTCCAAACAGAAACTAATAATACACTTGCACATACTACTTACATATAGAGGATAATACAAGGAGCTTTGGGTTTATTAACGGAACCGATTTATGGACTGATTAATGGTCAATTATTTACCAACCCTTAAACCCCGTTTACACTACAGAGTGACTCAGTGAGGATGAATATCGGCAAATGTAATTCCAATGTCGGCGAGGCAAGAACATATTGTGCGGCGTAAACGGTATAGTCCTGTCCTGCCAATTTATGTTTCGGTTTTTGGGCCACGTTCAGAGATAATCCAGTTTTCGAAAGAACTGGCACCTTGCCATGTTGATGGAGCGTGTGAACACTCATACTTACCTTAAGTTTTCTAACCCAACTGCGCATGCTCGTGCTACAGCGCATGCTTAAAACTGGTGGCAGATTCAAAATGGCGACCACTGCGACCGATATTAACTTACTTGCCTTGCCTAAATCAAAAGCAGCAGGATAAAAAGTATGTGTAGACAGTCCTTGCCTTGCCTATACGTTCCGTAGTGTACACTTTGACGGGGTTTTATAAGTACTGGCTCCAGGTAAATGGTCTGACTTGTGGTTCAGTTCCCAGCTTTACTGGATAGCAAACAATCTCAAAAACGCAGTTTTAGAAAGATCGACGGGAGGTGGAAAATGGCATTTACAAACAGGTTTTGCTAATAACACTACCGATCTCGTACAAGTACCTTTAGATAAATAAATAAATGAAGTCAGATATGTTTTTTCCTCTAGTACAATCACGTGATTGTATCCTGCAAAAGACCCATTGCTTGACTTGCATGTCTTTTTGGATAGAGCTTTTAAAAATTGGGCCCTCAGATTTCACTCGTGGCTTCAATTTAGTTAGTTTTACAACACTGTCACAAGTTACTGTTATCAGTATAAGGTTGCTGTGCATGAATTGCCTTTTTTATTAACCAAAGTAGGAATCGATCAAACGGAACTGTTTAACTCTATACAAAGCCTCTAGATATGTGAATAGATATAATGTTGACAATTGAATGCAAGGTCAGACAAGGGCCAAGAAAGGGCTTTTAAAATGTAAGAAAGTTGCATATTTTAAAATAGTCCGTTATAAATAATTAATGAAGCAAGATATTCAGAAATTTAAATAAAATATTCTTCTTGATATTTATAGGGAAAATAGGACATAAAGTAATATTTATTGTCAGTAACTTAAATGCAACATGGGATTATTTTTGTAAAAGTTATTTTACTGACAAAAGAAAACATTCTAAGATCTTAAATATAGGTATGACAATTTTATTTATGTAAGTAAAACAATTGTAGGGTAGAATTGACTAGAATTGACGTTTTGTGTATAGTAATATGCTTCGTGCATTAAACAAAAAATAGTGTGAAACTTGAATCCTGTGTTGTCATTCGCCACGTGTTATTAAAGTGCCTACAAGCCCAATTGTTATCATTAATGTCGATTCTACATCAAGTGGATAGGTGAGTACAAGAGACCATCACCTAAGAGAACGGATCTCCGTACCCTATGATAGTCTGCGGCAGTCTATTACATACCACCAAGAGACCATCACCTAACAGAACGGAAATCCGTACCCTATGATAGTCTGCGGCAGTCTATTACATACCACCAAGAGACCATCACCTTTAAGAGAACGGATCTCCGTACCCTATGATAGTCTGCGGCAGTCTATTACATACCACCAAGAGACCATCACCTTTAAGAGAACGGATCTCCGTACCCTATGATAGTCTGCGGCAGTCTATTACATACCACCAAGAGACCATCACCTTTAAGAGAACGGATCTCCGTACCCTATGATAGTCTGCGGCAGTCTATTACATACCACCAAGAGACCATCACCTTTAAGAGAACGGATCTCCGTACCCTATGATAGTCTGCGGCAGTCTATTACATACCACCAAGAGACCATCACCTTTAAGAGAACGGAAATCCGTACCCTATGATAGTCTGCGGCAGTCTATTACATACCACCAAGAGACCATCACCTTTAAGAGAACGGATCTCCGTACCCTATGATAGTCTGCGGCAGTCTATTACATACCACCAAGAGACCATCACCTTTAAGAGAACGGATCTCCGTACCCTATGATAGTCTGCGGCAGTCTATTACATACCACCAAGAGACCATCACCTTTAAGAGAACGGAAATCCGTACCCTATGATAGTCTGCGGCAGTCTATTACATACCACCAAGAGACCATCACCTTTAAGAGAACGGAAATCCGTACCCTATGATAGTCTGCGGCAGTCTATTACATACCACCAAGAGACCATCACCTTTAAGAGAACGGATCTCCGTACCCTATGATAGTCTGCGGCAGTCTATTACATACCACCAAGAGACCATCACCTTTAAGAGAACGGATCTCCGTACCCTATGATAGTCTGCGGCAGTCTATTACATACCACCAAGAGACCATCACCTTTAAGAGAACGGATCTCCGTACCCTATGATAGTCTGCGGCAGTCTATTACATACCACCAAGAGACCATCACCTTTAAGAGAACGGATCTCCGTACCCTATGATAGTCTGCGGCAGTCTATTACATACCACCAAGAGACCATCACCTTTAAGAGAACGGATCTCCGTACCCTATGATAGTCTGCGGCAGTCTATTACATACCACCAAGAGACCATCACCTTTAAGAGAACGGAAATCCGTACCCTATGATAGTCTGCGGCAGTCTATTACATACCACCAAGAGACCATCACCTTTAAGAGAACGGATCTCCGTACCCTATGATAGTCTGCGGCAGTCTATTACATACCACCAAGAGACCATCACCTTTAAGAGAACGGATCTCCGTACCCTATGATAGTCTGCGGCAGTCTATTACATACCACCAAGAGACCATCACCTTTAAGAGAACGGATCTCCGTACCCTATGATAGTCTGCGGCAGTCTATTACATACCACCAAGAGACCATCACCTTTAAGAGAACGGAAATCCGTACCCTATGATAGTCTGCGGCAGTCTATTACATACCACCAAGAGACCATCACCTTTAAGAGAACGGATCTCCGTACCCTATGATAGTCTGCGGCAGTCTATTACATACCACCAAGAGACCATCACCTTTAAGAGAACGGATCTCCGTACCCTATGATAGTCTGCGGCAGTCTATTACATACCACCAAGAGACCATCACCTTTAAGAGAACGGATCTCCGTACCCTATGATAGTCTGCGGCAGTCTATTACATACCACCAAGAGACCATCACCTAAGAGAACGGATCTCCGTACCCTATGATAGTCTGCGGCAGTCTATTTTTGGCTCAGTGGACGTCACGATGCTATTTTAAGATTCGGTTCCAGCTCCTCGCGGATATTACTCGCTCCATAACATGAAGACGGGCGATGGTGCGAAACCTTCAAAACTGGCTCTGAATTCAGTGTTGCTCCCTAAACTTACTACCCGGACGGATATGGACGGATCTGACTTGAAGACTCGTGAAAATGAACTTTGAATTTAATATTATGAGCTACCGAGTGTAACTTGAAAACCCGTTAAACCTATTGCCGTATATATTTGACTGGGAAACTGTAGGCCGTATATTAGGAAGCCGTGGAAAAAAACTGGAAGTGACCTCAATTTCGTGAAGCTATCAAAGGAAATGAAGCCGTATTCCATTCAGTTTGTTGCGAGCGAGCATGGAAAGTCTTCCAAAAAGTAGAATAAATTAACAATCCTGTATCGTTGTTATTGAAACTTCGCTTACCGCTTAAAAATACTTGTTCCCTGTAGTTCGTATTCATGTCTGTTTTAGTGTATCTTCGACGCAAAATAGATCATTTGGCATTGTTGGCATTGGTCTGTTGTGTGATGAAGCTGGTATCTTCAATAAGCGACTTCAACAGTCGTCGATATTCTGGCCAGAAGGTACATATCTCACGGAGACCTATAAACTGAATGTTTCTAAAATTGTTAGAGCAAATAATCCCGTTCCCTATAGGTAAGTTATCTAGCTATAATATGGAGTCGTTACTGGGTCTCCCAAGCCAGAAGCTTGTGATTAAAGTATTCCAACGAACTCCAATTGGCCGGTAACAAAACGAGCAGGGGACTGGGACCGAGTTAATCTTAATTCTAAAATGAAGTTCATCACATGATAGAGCATGTTGAAATTAGCATGTGTCCCAAGTTTGGCGTGATTCAAGTGAATCTTGTCTGAATTAAATTTCTTTGTCCCTCCAAAATTTTACAATGAATGTATGGTTTGGAGGGACAACATTACAAAATAAGAGAGTTTGTATGGGAAAATTAACATATTTGATGCCTTCTAGCATCGTCAATATTGCGCCAAAGTTCACGAAACTTTCCAGACTAGCTAAGTTTGATCTGTTCTTTTGGAAAATAATGCTCACTTTGACTAGTTATTAATTGAATTAGTTTAACTGACTCGGTTCCAGTCCCCTGCTCGTTTTGTTACCGGCTAATTGAATTGGAATTTAGTATGTTATATATTTTTCTTGCCTTTACTTACATGGATGTCGTAACATGCACAAGACAACCTTTTTGAAATAGCTGTATAGCCTCTTCCAGGAGTATATTACACAGGAGTGTTCCAGTGCCCTTGTGTTGGCCCCTAACGTACACAGAAGATGGTGTGTCTATTTATAGTCGCGAAATTCTGGTATGCGACTACGTTGTCTTTTGCTCTCTTGCGCCTTAACATTTTTTAGCAGTTTGAACCGTGTTAATTACACTTTTTCAGTGCATCCTGATTGGTTAAAAGTGACGGCCTTTGTTTCTTCTGGCGGGAAACTCTATGCTAAAAATAACTCTACCGTCTACAGTGTTGTGTGACAATATAATGTGAGAAGAGGAACTCTCTAATATACTCCTGGCTCTTCTTAATATTTATGCTTATTTACTTGGAAGTGAGGCTAAGCACGGATGAAGCGACGATGAATCGGATCCAAACTAATAATCGAAAACCAAGTACAAAATGAGTCTAAGAAAGCTTTAATAACAAAAAACAGAACTACTTTGTATTCAATGCTTACTTTTAATATCATGCAAATGGCTGCTTGCTGGCTCTTGTGTATTTTTTTTTCCGGATTGGCCGCTAACTGTGACGCGCGGTCAACATGGGGCGGGGAGAAAAGGAAGGAGGGCCGACAAAGGTAGCCCAATCCGAAAACAAACTTGACTGAAAAAATGTATCTCGTGCAGGTTGGCGCAGTGGTAAAACACTCGCCTCTCATCAGTATTGCGGTCCCGGGTTCGATTCTCGGCTCGGGCACCGTATGTGAGTTAGGTTTGTTGTTGATTCCTTTCTGCATTCGAGGATTTTTATCCTTCCGTAAAAATCAACATATGAGTCGAGTGTTGTGTGTCCAAAACAGTTAATGTAGCGAGGAGTACAAGCAGGACCACATCATCTGTACGTAAGCTGCCATGATAATCAGCCTGCTATAACAAATAATTTACAAAAAGTCTCGTTCAAACGGCGAATTTCTTCCGTCGATTCTTGGATCAATTAAATTTGACTAGTCGTATTTGTGTCGAACGTTCAACTGGCCTTGTCGCACTATGCGACAGAAGTTCGACATGATTCAAACGTCGCATTTCAGTCGAATCGAAACTTATGCGTACGTTATGCTAATGTTGAAGAATTTTTTTTGGTAACCGCATATGGTGGCAGCACTGAATTAAAGCGGTTCAAACATTGTATTTCTGACGTGTCTTATTCAATTAAATCAAATTCGGCAGAAATGCGACAGTTGATTCATCGGTCGAATTTTTAGTGCGGCAAAAATGCGACTTATTAAATTCCATCGCATTTCTGCCGAACTTAATTGAATTCGACACGGCAGAAATTCGACGTTTGAACCAAGCACAAATTTAGTAAAGTTGAACTTGCAGTAGAGCTAGCTAGAGGCGACTCCGTTATGATTTTTTCAAATTCTTACGGGTGGGCTTGCTGTGGTATTCATTCTTTATACCGCTGACAACTCGTGTTTCATGCTCCGGCTCTGCCTCGACCTCGCCCGTGATATAGCAACACCCACTAAGTCACGGCTTTGAAGAAGGGTTTATTCTTTGGGGGTTTCTGGAAAACCCGAATAGAGAATAGCGCGAATACTAAATATAAGTTTACAAGTCCTTCAACGGGTACGAACCTAGACGAACCTGACGAGAGAATCACACTGTCAGCACCCGCCATTTTGTTTTTCTCGTGTCACTCAATTCCATGGATAGCTTGGTACTCGAAAGCGAGGCTGATCGCAGGCGCATGCAGCGGAGAAACAAGAGTATCCCCACTCCACACAGCAGTCAAACGTCTGCGCATGCGTCAAAAGTCTTGCAACCACAACATATTCCAAAACAAATTCAAAGCGAGCCAGCGGCCGTCACTGTTCACACACCCGTTTTCAAACCTTGAGAACTTTTTTGGTAAATTACGAAAAAGAAATTGAAGTTTGAAGTTTGAAGTTGGTTCAATTTCCCGTCGACTGTGAAAATAAAATCATAAAAAGCTTAACTTTCACGTATTTTTCTTAACTTTTGGGGTAGAAGTTCACTGTAATATATTTTAAGGTATATTTTGCGCGGGAAATTCGCGCGGCCGCCCACCAGACTGAACGTAATACGCACGCGCAGAAAAATGGCGATTGTAACTGTTTTTTCTATTGTTCAAATGTAAACACGGGCTCGCGCAAAGCATTAATCCTGATTGGCATTCTTTAAGAGGTTGATGGCTGTGTGAAGACTGAGAGCCTAAGCAATGCTCCATTTTGTGGAGAACGTGGTCAACAACATTTTAACGGGAAAAGTTTGGTGTTTAGTGAAAGCGCGCAAAATGTTTAGGATTTTTAGAAACCGGAAGTTAAGAAATTAACGCATGCGCAAAAGTGCCTGTTTTGTGGTCGTGAAATAGTCGCAGAACTGTTGTTGCAGTAAAGTCTACAATAATTGGTCGAACAGGATGTGCATTTTCTCCTATTTCCTCCGACAATGGCCAGTTTTGGGGCTTGGCTGAATACTCCAGTCTGCAATGAGCTAGCTTGATTGTCTGCAATGACTAGCCAATGAGCTTCGGACTATGTGGAGCACATGCCAGGAACCCATTTCGCGGCAAACCGAAGAGCCAATAGAAATCAAGCTAAAATTAGACCGGGATTAGAAAACTTTCACTTGAAGTTGATCTCGTGGCGTTCACAACAATTTGTTTTCCGGTATCAAAAATACTTTTTTAAGGATGAAAACTGACCTGTAATTTAATTAGTGGCACTAAGGTTCAATCACAACTTTACCAGGAACCCGCAAGCATTATCTGGAGACAAAAGTGTGCATGTTTGTGGACGATTTGAGTTGAAAACCACTTAGCCTGCTTGCAGGCGGTGGAGGGTGTTTTTTCGCGCAGCAAATGGATCATCGAAGCGACCGCCATATTGGCCGAGCGTGATTGAGACCTGGGATCGAATGACAAATGGTGGTGGGAGGGGGTGGGGTAGAACAAGCAGATCTGAAAGACCGCCTGCACGAAAGCCCCTGGTTTCTGAGTACAAAAGTTAGATCCCGTCCACCAGCGGACGGGGTATATGATTGGCTGAAACGGTGTCAATCAAAGCTTTATCGCGGCAAGTGTTGAAAGCAAGAACTGAAAGGAATAAGTGTAGCCTGCGAAGCGGCGTAACTAGAATAAGAGTTGTGTAGTGAGCTTGCAGTTGATAACATATGGCGAATTGATACAAAAGGCTTTATCTTTTTTGAAGACTAAGGTGAAGTACCCTGGTTGCAGAGGTTTTTTAGAGAGAACAGCCACGGAGAAAGAGCCGCGAAGGCGGCGATCGGCGAACTGCGAGAGGTTTGTTGTCGAGTTCTCTTTTCGCAAGTTCGTAAACCGTAAATATCAGGCTCTGTATATAGCTTCCTCCTGCTCCGATTTCAAAGTTATCTCCTTCGCCTTAACCCTAGTTCCAGAGGTTTTCTAGAGAGAACACAGCTGCTCGCTTCTTTCTCCGCGGCTGGGTAAAGGTACTTTGAAAACAGAGCAGGAGGAAGCTATACAGAGCCTTTATTTTGTCTTAGAATTTAACAACCTGACCCGCTGTGAATTGTGACCTGTACTTTAAACTTGCCGTTCTGGCTGTGCTTTAGACAGGCTTTGTTTACGGTAAAGAGAACTTGACAACGAACCGTGATTTAATTCGCCACTGAAAAGTATTGTTGTCTACCAAATTGCAGAGATGCAATCCAGCTATTGACTTCACGGCCGTTGAACTAGGAAATAATCAGAAATCCACCTCAATAGATTTATGCAACGGTCGTCCATTTCTTTCGGCAAACATTCGCTAAGATGGACTTCGAGTTGTCAGAGAAAGACGATCACAACATTTACCTCGAGTTCTTCAATATCGAGTTCCAGACAAAATTGTCTCAATCGGAGTTTTCTTTGAAGTGTAGAGATTTTTTTCATCCTGTATTTATCTTTATGCGAGCTTAATTCTTTTAAGAAAGAAAGCAGCCGCTTGTATGGCACCTGACTGCGGCCTGGACGGCTTTGTGAAGCTTGTATTAAATGTATGTATTTCGGAGGATTTGAAAACTCTTTGAGAGACTGATGCGGCGAACGCAACAAGCTATAAAAACCGAACTGTCTACATAGAGGGTCCTGAAGGGGGGTCCTCAATCCCAGTTCCCAGCCCAATTTTGGTCCAAATCCCAGTTCCCAGGCTTCAAATCCCAGTTCCCAGGCTAATTTTGGTCGAAATCCCAGTTCATAAACAAGAAATCCATTTCCATAAGTACAGGTTAAAAACCTGTGCATATAATGACTATAATAAATTAAAAGGGCAAACTGTTGATATTTGGATGTATGTACCTTCATCTGGACTGAAGAAAATCTCTCATTCTGCTGGTTAGCACTCTTTGTCTTCCAGCCCTTGTTGGCATAACCATGTTAAAACCAGTCCCGTCATCTGCACCGTCTTCATCTGACTCGCTGTCCCCACTGTCACTACCACTGTATTCGTTAGGTTGATCATGGCAAGTGGCACCCTCCACAGTCTCAGCAGGCTGTTCATCTGTTTCATTCGTCTCAGTTTCTGCACTTTCATCTAGCACTATGCCTTGCGTGTGAGGTAATACCGAATGCAAATCTAATGGATTAAGCACTGTCTGTGCTTCATACAAGTTCAAAGGCAGTGTCCCAGCTCTGTCCATGGTGTTGTCTTGTCGGACATTACGTTGTCTTACACACTTGCCGTATCGTTTCGCCCAAAACCTCATCTCTGCTTCATCATTTCTGGACATTCGTTGTCCAACTGGTTTGGGAATTTCGGCACGAACTAACTGGCCAGCATCAGAAGTTTCAGATAGGTAGTAAGAGTTATGGTGTGTGTAATAATGTGCAGACCATGGTGTCACTCTCTTTACTCCTTCTTCAACGGATGAACCAAAAATCTGTGCATATTCGTAGAGAGTAAATGTTTCCTTCTTAAAGTGAGTAACTGCATGCTGGTTCTCGACATTCATTGTCAGCAGTGATTCCAAGTTTAAGTTCAATTTGAATCCAGGAAATAAAGAAAGATCTTTCATGTTGTTCTCTAGTTTTCGAAGCGATTGTGCCATTAGCTCCAACGACTTCAAGCATTTGTTTGACACGGTACCTTCTGGACCATCTGTGGTTTCTCTCCTTAAGGACGCAGTTGTCTTGCCTTCTGTGAGCACGACTTCACATACTCCAGGACTTCATCAACCATCCCAATTGCTTCTCCAACTGACTTTTGGGGCTTTCTTTCTGTGCTCCTTTTGGAATGGATGTTAAAAGCCGTGACCAGGACTTGTAACTTCCCAAGGAACTCTGCAATTCCTGCCAATGGTCTATTGACTAGCTTGATGGCACCACAACCAGAGTCTGCAACATAAATATTACGGTCAAACTCCACGCAAATTCCAATTGGTTGGCAAAGTTTGGAGTGTGTTTGCGAACCATCGCTATCACCTTTACCGTTCCCTGCAATCACATCAACTGCTCCAGATTGAAAGATCTTAACGGAGTGATCCTCACAGAACAGAATGTCTTTTCCAATCCACGTAACATTAACTGCTTGCGATGATATGGCTTGGCCATCCAAATCTCTTACAATTCTTGTTACACCCTGTGTTGGATCAAAGATATGAAGAACACCATCGGCACAAACAGCAAGTTCATCCCCTGACAATGCCAAAGAACTGACACTTGTCCAACCGTCAGCATAACTGCACATTTCATTTACTGTTCCAAGAATACCAACTCCATCAAAATCAGTTGTGATCGAGTAAACTTTCTTCGTAGAGTTTGACGCACCAATTAACATGTCACCATTTCCAAGACAAACAGAGGAAAACTGAATATTGCTATCAAGAGTTACAACGCCAAGCGATCCTTGCGTTTTGTGGGACGTTTTCTTGATTTCCAGGTAATTCTTGATCTTTTCCTGAAGTGATTTAAGCCTATGTTGCTGGGCATCACATTGGACATCAATGTGTTGTTGGATGAATGACGCAGCAGCAGCTTTCGTCCTGAATTGTGATGGTTTCGCCTTTGTTCTTCCTAAAGGTAAAATATTTGATTTCTGCATTGACCGAATGTTGTGAAACGTTGTAGCACGAATTTCTAAACCGGGCAAAAGTCATGTTTTTAATCTAACGAATTGTACTGTTATTAATGGCATCAAATATTATAATTCTTAGTTACATAAATCCATTAAGACCCATTAATAATTATCATACGTTTATGATTAAAAACTACAAAATTACAAATTAATTCAGCGTTCATGCGTGACGCGCGTTGACTGTAAACTAATAAACAATTACATGCATTATGACCCAAATGGCGGGGTATTCTATAGTTGCTCCATGCTGTGACCTGCAGTAAGTCTGAAAATATAACTGCGACAACTAAAACTTGAACTTGAACAAATTTTCAACAAGAACACAAGTAAAGTCCAGTTTGAGTCAATCATTGTTATCGCACAGATTGTTATCGATATCTCGAATAAAATTAAGTGCATGACACAATGCAGCCAAAACGGAAGTACTCACATGCTGTCATTGCTACACTCCGGCATTTGTGTGATTTCTTCAGGCTCACTAGAATTAGATGTCTCAGATGTCTTAGATGGGGCTGGAGCGGATACTCTGGGTCGTTTTGGAACTGGTGTATAGAAATCATTGATTGTTCTTGACTGTGGGCCAGTTGCAAGCTTCTTAGCTGGGCAGATGTGCACACGCCGGAAGTATTTCAGATGGCCACTTGCGGTTCTCTTGCTTTTGTCAAGTTTAGGCGTCTTACCGCAAAGCAAACATTTGATGCCTTTCCCATCTTCGGCTAGTCTTGCATCATCAGTTTTGTGCAACAAATCTTTCAATTTTTCGTGTGTGCCAGGTATGCTACTTGTTTTCTTTGCTGCTTTCTTGGGCATTTTGCCCGCGTCAGTGACGGCACTTGCTGTGCTGCCCGAGGTCGTTGACCCTGAGATCCCCGGGGCTGTTGACTCTGTCTCTGTAGCTTTCTCGAACACAATGTTCACAGATGCCTTTTTAAATGTCGTAACCCGTTGGATGATCCTCACCAGTAGTGATCGGGATTCACTGGCTCGAAGCATTTCTACTTGTTCTTTCGTTCTAAGAACAAAAGGCGCTCTCTTCGTGCTGCCCGCGTCAACGAAATCCACATAAAAAAATTCAATAACAAAGTCGCCAAATCCTCTTTTCGCAGCAGAGTCTTTAACTCCACAATTCTCCAGATCTCTCCACAATGCTTGCCTGCAAGTCTGTTGGGTTGCTCTTCAGATCTAATTCGATCTTGCTGTTTTCCGTGTGTACTACCGCATTGTTCGAAGAAACATATTTCAATTCGATAATCATAGTGCGCCGATAGCCATCGCTCATGCTGGACGACGCCATTGTGATGTTTGATTTCCGACACGTGCAGAGCTACTATCGCATGTCATTAATTTTATTGTTTTAAACAAACCGCTGATCACGGACATGACATGACCGCAGCGTAAAGCCTGGTAACGAGAACTTGCAATAGGAGGCCAAAACGTGGAAAAATACTGACTTTTTTGTGTCATCAAAGTGGGCTAATTCGAGTATTTGTGTGAAATTATAGAGTCAGAGACTAGCAAGTCTCACAAAGAAGAGAAATCCCATTCCCATTTTCCAAAGTGTTTGTCCCATTCCCAGTGGTAAAATCCCAGTCCCAGTGCACGAATCCCATTTTCCCAGCCCAAAATGAGGCAAATCCCAGCTCCCATTTTACCCTTCAGGACCCTCTACATATATATCTAAAGTGGTACTGTCGCAGTCCTTTCCATGGAGAACTTTGAACAGAAATAGCTGGTTTTATTGACATTTCCGTATCTGAGAACCAATTGACAATTTTACTAACATTTTGCATTACATTTGACAGCGAGCGAAGTTTGTTTTGAATATTGCACGCATTTCAATCAAACCAAATCAAAATTGGCAGGCTGTCACACGTCGACTCCTATTGGTCAATTAAGAATGGGTTACAAGTTAACGGAAATCAAATGCGTGGTGGGCGGATACTCAGAAACCAGGGGTGTTCGTGCAGGCGGTCTTTCAGATCTGCTTCTTCTCCCCCACCCCCCTCCCCCCTCCCCCCTCCATTTGTCATTCGATCCCAAGTCTCAATCACGCTCGGCCAATATGGCGGCCGACTGCTTGAGTGGCCGCACTTTACTTCGTGTTTTTAAAGGCCATGTTCTCGCTGGAAGCAGCCATTTCAGCTTCTATATCTTTGACAACTATATATACTATTTACCGTAGATGTTCTTTCAATCTATCAACAGCGGGAAGAGCTCGGCAACATCTGAGAGTCCAATGCAAGTTTGCTTTTCCATTCATCGGCTTTCACTTATCACTGTGTTGGCGCCGCCGTACGCTTGCCGTTACTTTTTTGCTCGGTACAAATTATTAATTATTTCCCTTTCTCTAGATTCAAGTACAGTTAGGCGTCCTGAACGATTCCTTTAAAATTATCGGATTGAGTTTCTTGTCAAGTATTATTTTCTTTCACACGATAAACCAAGCTTTTCATTTTCCAGCCGACAAAAGGCTTGTTCCGACTTTTGACCACTTTACTTCATTCATTCATGAAAACCTTTCAGGTAAACCACGAATAAAACTTACAAACAAGAATTTAAACTATCGGGTGGCCGGTGGAGACGCATAAAACTACCCTGAGAAAACAGCCGACCCATATCACCCGAGTCGGCTGTTTTCTCAGGCTGGCATAAACCGGAAGTCAAAATCGCATCTGCTCCTGCGAGCATAGTGTTACGTAGCAACGGAATATGTCAATGGGCCCTTAACTACAGTGTTATGTAAACTCATGGAACATGTGATTTATAAGAACATAATGCAACACTTGGAGAACTATAATATATTAAATTTTGTTCACAAATCAACACGGTTCACTCGTGCGAAATTCAGCTCTTACTAACTATTGAGGATCTAGCTCGGAATGTTGATAAAGGAGATGAAATGGATATTCTCATACTTGATTTCAGCTAAGCATTTTGTAAAGTAGTGCACCAACGCCTAATTAACAAACTGCGTTATTTAGATTAGATCCTAGCTTACTAACAGATCACAAAGTGTCGTGGATCTGGTCCTCCTTTGTGGTCTTCTTTAGTGGACTTGGTCCCCCTAGCATTTGGTTAGTTCGCTTACTACATGTACATGGCCTTCGTAGTTGTTCTGAAGATCGTTACCTACATATGAGAATATAAACGTGTTTTTGTCAAGGAACTAGCGCCGCGTGTAATAAATTTGTCCCACACTCTAGTAGATCAGAATATCGATCTGCATTCTCTTTCAGAAAAAAAAAAGATTTTACGTACTTCAGCTGCATTGTGACTAATGAGCTTCATTTACTGATATCACTTTGTCGGCAACGATTTTCAATGACCTTTGTAATAAGTTCTTTACTGCTTTAGAAATAATATGTAACGGTTAACTGGTTCAATTCACCATAAAGCCGTGAATCAGTGATTAGCGTCAGCTATTGTGAAGTGTTTTTAACGGCAGACTCGATCAGTTCAATTTCTCTAACATTCGCTGATTAGAATTAAGGACTGCAATAATTATCAGCGGTGGTGGGTTGGAGAATCAAGAATCCTTAATAAACACCTCAGTTGGCCAGTACTCACCGAATTCTGCCTTAAAGCTTTAATAGTCCTTAGTCAGCAAGCTGAAGAAAACTGTCATTGTCAAAGACGAGCACTCACTCCAGAAATTGACTGGCCATGCACCGGAATATTCAATTTAGTCGCTCAATGACTACAGCGAAACGGGCGAAGAATTAAGAAGTCCAAATTCAACTTTCCATGGCGATTTCCACTAGAGATACAACCGGCCTTGTAACTCGTTAAATTCAAGCCTTGGGCTATCTTTTCCAGCCGTAATGAGCAGTTAAGTCAACCAAACGATGCTTCACCAGCAATAGGCCCTTAGCAGGATACAGTCACGTGCTGATATAATACTTTTTAAACGAATGAATTGAGTTCGTGATCCCAATGGGAAAGGCGTTGCTATGGATGCTGCATCGACAATCGATTGGAGATATGGAAAATAGCATTTACAAACAGGTTTTGCTAATAACACTACCGATCTAGTGCGAGTGCCTTTAAATAAATGAAGTCAGATTTGTTTTGCCATGCAGTACAACCACGTGATTGAATTCCTGCAAAGGGCCCATTGTTAAGTTTCCTTCAATTTTGGACCGTGTCAAATGGCCATTGATGATCAACCACAAACATTGACCGTACTTGCAGGTCTTCCAAACTGCCAAATATTTGGCACATTGTTGATTAGATTGTCTCAAAATTTGCACGCTGGTGAAACGGCCTCTAGATCTTCCGTTGAGCAAAGTGTGAAATTTATTATGGTCTGGTGTTTATGTGTAGTCCAATGAAACGCTCGCACGCTTTATCACCTTATGAATACCTATTAAATATACAAAGTTTGTTCAATTTTTTGTGTCTGTGTTTGATTAAAAAGAAATCGTATGGTATAGCGATGTTCACTGCACGTCATCCATTGTCATTAATGTCCAACCAGAGATCCATTGGTTCCTGACACAAAGCGGCCTTTTTAAATCATGGTTTGACATTAGCATAACAATCGTAATGTTTATCAATACGAAACATTGCTATTCTCGTGCAATTCGGCCGGTAAATTCGAACTTGTCAGTTTTCAAAGAGCTCACCCTGCGAGCTCGTGCAATTTTCCCAATACTCTTTGAAAACTCACTTGTTCAATTTATCCCGAATTGCACTCGAAACCATGATTTCCTATACAAACAAGTTATTTGGAAGTGTTGTTTAGCGTGCACGTGAGCACTGCTTCACTTGTCAGACTTGTTTCAATCCCAAAAGTGCATATAAGCCCTAGCCAGTTATCTTGGATATCGATTTTACATGAAGTGAATAGTCCAACGGTAGAATATTTCTTGATTTGGGTGTTACGTCTACGAGATATAAAGGTTTATATTTCCAATATGCTAATGATGTCATGTCATCACCGACTTCACTTATTATACAAAAGCATACAGAGACAAATTACCTATTTTTAAATTCTAAGTTATATTTGAAGCTTATCAAAGTGATTTTACAAATAAAAAAATAGAAAATAGAAAATAGCTTAATTCACAAGCACAAAGAAATTCAGCAAATGTCGGTGATGACATCATACATTAGCATATTGGAAAAATAAACCTTTATATTTCGTAGACGTAACACCCAACTCAAGAAATATTCTATCGTTGGACTATTCACTTCATGTAAAATCGATATCCAAGATAACTGGCTAGGGCTTATATGCACTTTAACTGCTAACCTGATGTTAATAGATAGCACTCGCAGCTTACACTGATGTAGATCCATTTCTCAAGATATAGACTGAGTTGATTGCTCACTGAATAGTTATTGTCTATTCGTGCAGAATGGGAAATGAAAGTTAATCACAATATTCTCAGCGGAAATTTCGGAGAGATTCAGTGTGCAAGTCAAATGTATCTTGAGAAAGGCCTATTGCTGGTTTTCACTCAATCCCCTGAGTCAATCCCCAATCAAATGACAAAGGGCATGGCGGCCATTGTTGGTGCCCCCCCCAACAAAAGAAGCTAACGAGGAATCTAGTGTTTAAGGGCACCATCATGGCGGCTATGACGTCAAGTGAAAGCCAGCAATATATGTATTCAGTTTCACTCCAAGTTTCACTTTGTTTTGTTTTGAATGCGTAATAAATCTGGAGTGATTGCAGAATGACCCCACAAATCGGCAAGTCAAATGACAAAAAATATTCTTGTTTCAGTTGAAGATTGAACAACCAGTTAGTTTCTACTAAAACAATTTGAGAAGACGTGCACGGGGAAATACATATATAACACTACCTTCACTACCTTTATTTTCCATACATACCTCATTATAAATGCAAGGGATGTATGAGAAAAGTTCCCGGGTTGTATCCAGATACATCCCGGGAACTTTTCTCATACATCCCTTGCATTTATAACGAGCAATTCAATACAATTCAACGATATTTTGTTGTTTCTAGCTTATTATTTTCTCCAAGGAATTCATTCACCTTGGCTTCAGCCAAACTTGCTAAATATCCCTATAATGATTTAGAACCTTTTCTCCGTCTTGGTACTCGCCCAAAATCTACCTAAAAAGAGCTACATCAATGAAAATTTTGCGAAAACCTCGTCAAGTATGAAATAAGAGACTTAAATACCTCGAACGTCGGCAATAAGCCATATACATCCCATATATATCCCATATACATCCGCTCGTACTGTTTTACGAAATGTTTCACGAAAGATCGGCGTGTGTACTGTATAGCCAGTGAGCGCGCCATTTTGCGAACGGTATCGATACATCGTAAACCACCGCCTCACTGGTTAGCTCAGTTGGTAGAGCACGGTCTAGAGTGCGGGAGGTCAGGGATTCTAACCACCGCCTCATTGGTTTGCTCAGTTGGTAGAGCACGGTCTAGAGTCTAGGGGAGCCAGGGTGGCGCAGTGGTTAAGCGCTTCGCCTCTCACCTCTGTGGCCCAGGTTCGATTCTCGTTTGCGGTGCCATGTGAGTTGAGGTTTTTCTCCGGGTTCTCCGGTTTTCCTCCCTCCGCAAAAACCAACACGCTAAATTCCAATTCGATCTGTGGATTAGCCGGGACCTGGCTTTGATCAGCCCCCATGGTTGTTTCAGGTCTCGTTAGAAATTCAGATTTTAGAGTGCGGGAGGTCAGCGGTTCGAATCCCGACCGCGTCCTTGGGCATGGACGTATAACTGAGACGTTGGCCTTGTCTCCTTCCTCTTCTAATCTATACGAGGGGGACGTGAAAGAACCTGTTGTGTTATTTCGAGAAAGAGTAGGGGATTGTCTCCCGATACAACAGCCCATGAGGTTTTCTCAGGTACTAATAGTCACTCATGATTGTAAACTGCACGGCAGCACATTGCGCCACAATAGCAGTCCGTATCACAAAAATAAACTTGTGAAGCGCATTTGAATATATCCATATAGAATTTGCACTATATAAATGAATACCTTTACCTTTTTTTAAACGATACGCATTTTCAACGGATTTGTAAACCTCTTAAACCTGGATCCCTTTGCATAAATTAGACACATAATTCTTTATTTCACTGCTTATGCTAATTTCCATGTAAGGTTCGTTGTCTAAAAAGTTCGTAGTTAACTTCTTTCAAAGCCGCCCGCCATATCAAACAATTGTTGTCGTTCAGAGTAATATTTGGGCCTGACTAGATGCTAGTGAGGCATACGCTCATCTTTTTCAAATTTCGCTATCGAATCTTCAAAAAACAATTATATTCGATTTCTTTAATCGCACTTCCTGGAGCCTACGTTGTATCCGCCTCTCTTCTGCCGGCTCGCTACACTTCCTGAACGTACCGTGTTCTAGTACGTAATATGTAATATATTGACCATATATGGATATCACAGGGAGCTCTCAGGAACGACTCTTTTCTCAATAAATTGTTTGATATTTAAAATTTACGACCCCCGCGGAAATTTTTTTCGAAACAATATCTCGAAAAAAGTGCCCGATAACTATGCTCGGATTGTATGAAAAGCACAAAAAAATGAAGATGTTAGGCGAGAATGAAAGTTAGAAAGTACATTTCCCGACCTTGTTGAATCCGTCTGTGGTTCCTAGAGTTAAGAAACTTGCAGAAGAAGTTTTAATAGCTGAAAATAACAAACTACAAATTTCTTGCCTTAATGACGAATTTGCAAGCGCAAGTGTTCATGGGAAGGCCTTCCACTCCAGACTAAAACAGTTGGAAAACGATATCCTTTGGGATGGCACATACCTGTATAATATGGGGGCCCGTTCTGGTCAAAATTACGTTTTTTTTTTTTTTAGTAGCCAGAATTAATTTTATGTATACAAGAATAATTATTTGCATTGGCGAATTATTTTTTCGTATGGGCGAATTATTTTTTCATGTGCACGAATTATTTTTTCGTATGCACGAATTAATTTTTCGTATGCACGAAATATTTTTTCGTACAATAATTTATTGCCATATCCCATAAGCCACTGCGAGCTCGGCCATCACCACGTGCTGTTAATTCAACATGGCGGCTGATGGCATGTGGACGAGTTCCTACGGAGAGTGGAATCGCTCACCAGAGAACATATTGCTCACGATCATTCATGGCATCATAGTGCAGAACTTTATGTCATCACGGTTCAATGTCCATCCCGGTTCTCATTCAAGTGAATTCGCCTTCATCCGCCTTCATTCAAGTTCATCCGCCTTCAGTGGGATGCTTCTCACCCGGGAGGGGGGAGGGGTACTCCTGTTTGTGACGTATTATGTATGTGCCGCGGGGGTGGGTCAGGGTTTTGAGCTCGTTTTGGGTAGGTATAGGGTCAGGTTTTGACCTGATTTGGGCAGCTCAGGGTCAGGATTCGATTTTTATTTGGGTTCAGACAGGGTCAGGGGTCAGTATTTTCAGGCAGGGTTTTTTTTCCCCAAAAAGGGGGCAATCAGGGTTTTTTGATCTCATTAGAATGATTTTAACCATGAACAACTTCGAATTTAACAACGAACACTACATATATACAAGAACATGGTACAGCTATGGGTACAAGAATGGCACCCTCATATGCCAACTTGTTCCTAGCCAAATTTGAGACTAACGCACTCACTCAAGCACCGCACCAGCCACATACCTGGTGGCGTTATATCGACGACATTTTCATGATTTGGACTCACACAGAAAACGAACTACTCACATTTATTTATTTCCTTAATCAATTTCATCCTATATTATCAAATTCACTTCATTTCACTCATTCACATCAGTACCTTTCTTAGAGGTTACAGTTTCTATAAATGACGGTAACATTGAAACAGATCTTTATACCAAGCCCACTGACAAACACCAAAACTTACTACGTTCGTCAGTCTTGTCACCCGCAACACACCAATGAAACGCGCTATTCCTTTCAGTATTGCTCTCAGATTATGCCGTGTCTGCTCTTCCAACAAAACCTTTACCTCTCGCACTAACGAACTTAAATCCTACCTTAACAAACGTGGATATAACCGATCCTTTTTAGACAAAGAAATACGTCGCGTTCCGTACCATCTCACGGACAGAAGCACTAGCTCACACCCAAACAAGCTAACAAACAGTCTAACCAAGTCCCTCTTGTAATAACATATAACCCTGCTTTACCATCCGTATCTTCCCATGATCATCCGCAAACACGTTAACATTCTTTCTTCATCTAACCGATGCATAAACGTATTCCAAGCTCCACCGTTTGCAGCTTTTCGACGCAGTAAAAACCTACACGACATTTTAGTCAAATCTAAACTCCGCAATGCACTGATAAACTTGATCCTCTTAACGACCACCATGGCTCATTTATAGCTGTGGTAATAATTGTCTAACTTGTAACAATACATTAATGACGGCCAAACTAATTATACATTTCATTCGAATGGCGAGATCAGGCCTATCAAACATCACATTGATTGTAATCCAAAAAATCTCATATACATGGTTCATTGTAAACGCTGTAATGCTCAATACCTAGGAGAAACTAAGCGTCGCCTTAAAGATCGCTTTAATGAACACCGCCGCCCAGTTGACAAAGGCTACTAACAAATCTAAAGCTACTGCTGTTTCGGATCATTTTCTTACTAACAACCATTTCCCTAATGACATGCAATTAATTCCCTTAGAACTCATCCACTCTAATTACTATACCGAAATATCGGTAGTAATTATATATATTTCCCAGTAACCGTACGATTAGCCTTTCATATTGCCTTGATGATCAGGGTTTTGGAGCTGGGATTTTGGGTCAAACAGGGTCAGGGTTTGAGCCTCTTGGCCTCGCATACATACCCATCCTTCATGTAAGTAACCCCCCCCCCCCCCCCCCCCCCCCTTGTATAGCATTTAGCAGGTAGCCCTGTTGGGAGTCGACTCTCGCCAAGTCCGCCATTCAATAGCCAACACAAGGTCCCTGCAGCATCCAACAGACGAAGCCTGGTTTCAATTAGATCATCAAATTATATACGCTCAGGAGACAAAAATAGTCGAAAAACTAACTTTAAATTTAACAAAAATTGACGGAATCGATTGGCCACCATCTTGGAATGATGAGCAAGACTTATACAGCTCGCAGTGGCTTATGGGATATGCCAAGAAATTATTCACAAAAATTAATTCGTGCATACGAAAATATAATTCGTGCATACGAAAAAATAATTCGCCCATACGAAAAAATAGTTCGTGCACACAAATAATTATTCTTGTATACATAAAATTAATTCGAACACATAATAAATAACTGTTAAACACATAAAATTAATTCTGGCTACCAAAAAAATAATAACGTAATTTTGACCAGAACGGGCCCCCATATGTATAGCTTATATATGGGAGTACTCCGATCCAACAATGTTCGAAAGTTTGACCGCGTGTTTGACCGGGGTCAGTTATATCAATTATTTGGTTAAAATTTTGCGCGCGCTTTTTGAACTGAGCCTACACTGCAGAAGTCAGCAGTTATCACCATTGGACCTCGAGTCGAGCGGGACGGTGGCTCAGCTTCATGTCAGAGAACGCAGAGAAAAGAGGCCGAGAAAGTTCAGCAACAAGTTTCTACAATGTCCCACCCCGCACTCAGCCCCAACAAAGTACGCAAGATTGATCCGGTGGATGGCGCAGAAGGAGCGCTTTCAGCTCACCAAGAAATTGTTGATGAGATCGACCTCGTGCAGAATCAAATCGACTCACTTAACGAAGAGGCTTCCGAGGAGATACTTAAAGTCGAACAGAAGTACAATTCCAAGAGACGGCCACATTTTATATCGCGGACGAATCTGATCAAGAAAATCCCGAACTTCTGGGTAACTGTTGTATCCTTTTGTGCACTTGTAGATTAACTTCTTTTCTAAGCTCGCGAGGATCTAATGCGCGCACTCCTAGACATAGTATTAATGCCCAGCTGCGAGCTGTTGATATACAAGATAATTCTGTCAGATTATTCTGGTTCAAAATTTACTAATTTCCCGCGCAGAGCCGTAAATCTTTAGAGCTTTGAACCAACCGAGCAACTCTATAGCATGCTTTGCTATATCTAATTCTAATGCAATGTTCTAAAAAAACTGCAGAAGCTGAAAGTCTTCCAAGTTGTTAAAAAGTAATTTATTAATCTACAAAGGAGTTAGGGTCTTTATTCATGGGGGATCGTGGTTTGGTTGCGACTCTGATGTCACTGAAATCCCCTTATTTATTTGAAGTGATCGGTTTCCCAGATATTGGATTCTGTTTTTGTAGGCTCGTAGACTGTGCATCACTTCGGTTTCGCGATAATGAAACAGCCGTGTACTTCGATTTCATGATTTGACATTTGTGATTTGGCTCGCCTTGGACCTGTTCCTTTGCCTTCGGAGATTGGGGCTAAAAATAGGCCCCGCAAGAACTCCTAAAACCAATTAAGAATCGCACCGGAACGAACTTCAAGGGATCAAGATATTACGTTATCGGTGTGTTTGGACTTTTTCTGCACTTATCTGGGGTTAGGTGGGGTTTTTCGGCTTTTTATATTTCTCTAGGTGCTCAAATGGAACATAAGAAGAAAATGGTGGCTAAGAAAAGTAGTAGTACCCAGGCTCCCAAGCAATTGCTCGGTCAGGGATTGCAAGATTCTGTTCTGAAAAAGAAACACATTTAGACACTAGTAAAAGTCAAACCAAGGATCAAAAAAGTAGAATTCAAATTAATTTGTGTTTATTATTTGTCAATTGATTAGAAATCAGACACCAACATAAACAAAAACTTTACACTTGTAAGTAAAATGTTCTTTTTCTTTTTTGATTTCCATTTTGGCTTAGTTGCAGAAAACCCCCTCCACTCAAAAGATTGCTTGAAAACTGCACTAAATTCTCCACTTTAGTTCAGGTGTACGTAGACTCGTTCTATGAATGATTTTGGGTCAAACTGGTTAGTTTTTTTTATTATTTCAGGGTTAGGTTTTTAGAAGGCTTGTATGAAAAAGTTGAGAAATGAATTATTAATGAACCAAAGGAGGGGGTATTCTGCAATTACTCCCGTTTAGTAATAAACTCCAGAACTTAAAGAAGAGCGAGAAGCAAATTTTCCCCAGCAATTTATAGACTTTGAAATCAACAAGGCAGTCGAAACTTGTGTACAGTCATACTGGCTGTTGCCAACAAAATATCTACCCAGTGGTATGCCAAATAGTAATCCGTGGTACAGAATATTCACATCACATGGGCTGTAAAAAAACTTGGGGTGTTGCAGTTAACCTAGTACAGAATATGGTATGTCACATACATCTATGTAACATAAGTACTATTTATTTATGTATGTGTGTATTTATTTTTTTGTTTATTTATTTATTTTTTTGTTTATTTATTTATATATATGATTTAATTAATTAATTTATGTTTATTGCATTCGACGAAGGAGAATACATACTAATCTTGCATTCAACTCCCTGTGGTCATGTGTGGGCTACCTGTGCTTTCACAGGCAAATTAAATCAATATTTTTGTCCTGATGTGGCTACCTTTTGGAATACATTATCTCAGCCAGGAAACTGATAACTACATGATGCCTGCTCAGAAGCAGTCTAGCTCAGAGTAGGTGGTTTTGTATTAAAGTTGTCTTATTTTCCCAATGCAATGATGTCTGAAGTTCACAAGTACGATTTATCAGAGCCTGGAGAAAGTGTACTCACTTCTGATCTGGAGCATTGACAAAGTCTGATGTTGGACTACATCAAGTCAAGCATTAGCCTGGGAAACCAGCCGACTCTTATCGCTCCCCACTCGCGAAAGAGACGTCTGGGAAGTGAGCCAGAAAATGCCATACTGATGACGTAGCAGATAGCCGTTTCACAATGCATAAATTAGTTGCAATTCTCAGAAGCCGAATGCGAACAACAGAGTTCTTTTCAAGGAATATAACTACCGTGGCTGCTCGTTTGCTTGGCAGTGGATCACCGTCACGAACAACTCATGAAATTCAAGCCTATTTAGCGTGTGCCGGTGCTGTTGTTGGCTCCTTTGCAGACTGAGTTCTTTCAGCGGCTAGTAAAGCGAAATGTCGTACTGTCAAAACATTTACAAGAAAGGTACTGACTACTGTCATAGCTGTTTATAATTTCATATCAGTAAACCTACATACACTGAGCTATCACAAAACACTGGATGAGTTGTTGTTGCGGAGGATAAATCGTTCAGACAGTGAATCTGGGCTATGAATAAACATAATTACATGTAAGTGTGCTATGAATCACGAACCAAGTGTGATATGAATCAATCACCCAAGCAAACGGGCAGCCTCGGTAGTATACCTGAAAATAACCGCTGCATTCTGTAGCTAACCTCTTCGGCTACTGACCTGACAATAGAGCTGGCTTGAAAAGTGGCCTGCTGTGCAGTGTGTAGTTTTTGAAATTATATTAGGCAACTATTATGTTTTGACAGTCGTATGACAAATTCTCTTGACCAGGCCGAGCTGCTGAAAGAACGAAGCAAGCGAGCTACCAACACACGCTAAATATATAGGCTTGAATTTCATGGTTGTTCATGACGGTGATCCACTGCCAAGCAAACGAGCAGCCTCGGTAGTTATATTCCTTGAAAAGAACTCTGTTGTTCGCATTCGGCTTCTGAGAAATTGCAACTAATTTATGCATAGTGAAACTGCTATCTGCTACGTCATCAGTAAGGCATTTTCTGCCTCACTTCCCAGACGTCTCTTTCGCGAGTGGGGAGCAATAAGAGTCGGCTGGTTTCCCAGGCTAGTCAAGCATGGTATTGTTGGTTTCTCGGCACCTTTAAGATGAAAGAAGTCGAACAGTTAAAACTCAAATCAATGCAACTTGGCCATAATTTGTGCTGAACTATCTCGTAAAAATGGAGTGAATCTGCGATCTAAAATTCTGTGTACTCGCTATATTGAATTGTGCTTTTTGCTGTATCGATACCAAAACTACAAACATCAAGATGATTTACATTTGTTAGTTATCTTCAGTTATGATTTATAGCTATTCATGTCTTATATTGAGTTGTGAGGAAGCTTTTCAACACTACACATGTGTGCATCTTGGTTATACAAATTAACACTGCAGTTCATTCAGGCAGAGTTAATAATATTAATCTATAACCACACAAGTTTAGATATGTCAAGGAATACACAATCATACACATTGATATTCATACACAGAGGCACAATTAATCTACCAACATTGATCAGAAATTATTCTGCAATAACAATGGATGCTTAGTATTGTGCAGCCAGCCTTGATCTCACTTGAAGAATAATTTGAATGCTGATCTGAAGGAACTGGAGTATGTCACTGGTCAGGAGTATATTCAGGTGTTATCACCAACATTAATCAGGCACTTTTAATTATTAATAGTCAGTATTGTGGAGCCAGCCTTGGTCAACTGAATGCTAGGAACTGGAATGCAGTTTATACATATCTGAATAGGGTTGATTGTGTTCTACACTAACTCCAATTATTGTTTTACACTACACAGCAAAATCATTGTACGTGAAATAATGTACATGAATGAGTGAGTTTAAATTAAGCACATAAACCTACAGTGTACTGGTACATGTATAGCCACATAACCATAAACTTATTAATGTTACATATATACATGTAGATAAAATAATTACTACAGTTTTATACCCTGATATGGACTCTGTCCATACACCACATGATTGGTTAAACTATCAAATGAATGTACATTAATTATATCTGTTGAATTTTGTTAAAACTTTCCTCAAGAACCACATTTTCCCCTTAAACATACATGTACCAGTATTACATGTACATTTTATTAACAAAATATAAATAGATTTGGCTCAAGTTTATTTTCTTTGCTTAATGCTATACAACTGATAACTTACATACATGTACTCAGTATTACAATCCAAAATGGTTTCTTTATCTCAGTCATTTGATGACCTACATTGTATTTCACCAAATGGATCCATCCCCTTGTTTTACTTATAAGTATCGACCGTGTAAAAAAAACTGAATTTCTAACAAGACCTGAAACAACCATAGGGGCTGATCAAAGTCAGGAACTGGCTAATCCACAGATCAAATTGGAATTTAGCTTGTTGGTTTTTGTGGAGAGAGGAAAACTGGAGAACCAGGAGAAAAACCCTCGGAGCGCACTATTGACCACTCTGTTTGGTACACAAGGCAGATCGATTTACAGAACTGTTGGTGACTCAAAGTTCCAGTTTGAAACTCTGTCTAGGTTATTATAATATTGTTATATTTTGTTGAATGATAATAAAAGCAATTCAACTCAACTATCACAAAATATCATGATGTGTTCGTGGTGAGCTGTGTATTATTTGATAATAACTTTTCCATATTTTGTTCCATATTAACTCTTCAGGCTTCAGCTCAAAATCATACAGTGAGGTTGCTCTTATGGTAATTAAGAAACATATGTCATTCTGTCCTGTGTCTGTCCTTTGTTAGAGGCACAGATGACATCAAAAAGAGGACAGAGACAATGCAGAATTATGTGTACCGCCTCCCTGTTAGCTCAGTGGTTAAGCGCTGGTCTGTTATGCAGGATATCGCAGGTTTAAGCCGTGGCTGGACCACCACTCAGGGACTTTAATATGACTGGAAGAAGGTGCTGCCTTTGCTCTGACATCTACAAATGGTTAGACCTTTGCGTCTTCTCGGATCAGGGAATTAATACATCGTAGGCACCCACTGACAATGCAAACAAATCACTGGCAGTTAGTAACCATCTCAGTGGATATACAGTACATGTAGAGTTTATTAGTACAATGCTAAATACATTTGACACTCAAATAAAGTCTATTATTTTTTATTTAATATCTGTTTGTTTTATACAATTATTATAACTAATGAAAAAGGAAATGATTTTGTTTAAAATGTGACATTCTCTGTACTCTAATAACAAATGGCTATTAACCAATCAGAGCATACATGTGTTTTGCATTGTTTAATGTATATTAAACAAAAAAAAAAAACAATTATTGTAACCTCTGTAACAGTATGTATAATGTATGATACATGTATATCAATGATATTCCTTGACTGGTATTCCATGGTCAGTTTATTAACCATCCGCAAACACAACTTCTACTTGATGAAGAGGACGAAGAGGTGCTGCACTATATGACGTCACTTGAGGTGGAGGAGTTTGAAGACATCAAGTCTGGATACAAAATTAAGTTTGTAAGTATTTGTCTCATTTCCTTTTACATTGTACCTGTACCATTTACCCTTCATTAGTCATCTCCATCTTTAAAGAAATGTATGCTCATGACTCTTGGGGAGCTCTAGGTCCAGTTGTTCAAAGCCAGATCAGTGCTCATTCTGGATTAAGTCTTATCCTATTGTTTTGGTTCTCTGGCATGGTGGAAGGTATTAATTTGTTTCCAAATCTAGCAAGACAAGTAGAAAAGTACTTTGTTTCTCCTCTAGGAATACGTTTAAATTGTTAACCTCAGATACATGTAAAAACTATGTACTGTAGTTCACAAGTTAGCAAATCAAACTATTTTTGCTTGTTTGCTCTGACAAAGGGATTCTTGGTCAGTGAAATGTCAGGGAATGTTTTCCTGCAAATGTATGGGAACCCTGTTCAAAACAATGTATTAATCCATTTCACATACAGTATCTACATGTATGCAAACGTCAGGACAGTTTGAACAGTTCAAAGGTGTACATGTAGCGTAATTTTCCACTATTCCAAACAGCATTTCTGCTGGCTTTTGTAACATTAGAGATATTTTATCAAGAAAGTAATTCACAAACATCCAGATCTTACATGTATCAGTGCCTAGCCAAATGGTAGAGACAAAGCGGGTAATTTTAATACAGGCTAAAATGGATTTTGAGCCTTAGAAGAGAGATACATGTAAGAAACACAGCTACATGTAACTTGAATTTAGAGTGGATTAAAATATTTTGAGATTGTTGGACCAATCAAATTGCTGAAAGGCGGACATACATCCAAACAATCAGATTGCTGGAACAAACACACATACATTACATACAAACAGACAGATGCATGTAATTTCCAACAGTACCGCCTGGAATTATTGAAGCATTTACCACGGTTTTACTGCGTCCAATGACCGTGGTTTGACCTCGGAACGACCTCGGTAAAACTGCGGTCAACTGCAGTAATTAGTTGGATGCGGTCACAGCCGCGGCCGCTGAGATTTTTATCACTTTAGAATCTTTTATTTTCGCTTCATTCAGAACTCTAACGGCGGGTTAGAATCTTTTATTTTCGCTTCATTCAGAACTCTAATGGCGGGTTAGAATCTTTTATTTTCGCTTCATTCAGAACTCAAACGGCAGATAGAGAAGCACTCATCGGTGAAACTAAGACTTTAGAATCTTTTATTTTCGCTTCATTCAGAACTCTAACGGCGGGTTATAATCTGTTATTTTTGCTTCATTCAGAACTCTAACAACAGGTTAGAATCTTTTATTTTCGCTTAATTCAGAACTCTAACGGCAGGTAGAGAAGCACTCATCTGTGAAGCTATGACTTTAGAATCTTTTATTTTTGCTTCATTCAGAACTCTAATGACGGGTTGGGGCGGGTTAGAATCATTTATTTTCGCTTCATTCAGAACTCTAACGGCGGGTTAGAATCTTTTATTTTTACTTCATTCAGAACTGAAACGGCAGGTAGAGAAGCACTCATCGGTGACACTAAGACTTTAGAATCTTTTATTTTCGCTTAAACGGCAGGTTAGAATCTTTTATTTTCGCTTAATTCAGAACTCAAACGGCAGGTAGAGAAGCACTCATCGGTGACACTAAGACTTTAGAATCTTTTATTTTCGCTTCATTCAGAACTCTAATGACGGGTTCGGGCGGGTTAGAATCATTTATTTTCGCTTCATTCAGAACTCTAACGGCGGGTTAGAATCTTTTATTTTTACTTCATTCAGAACTGAAACGGCAGGTAGAGAAGCACTCATCGGTGACACTAAGACTTTAGAATCTTTTATTTTCGCTTAAACGGCAGGTTAGAATCTTTTATTTTCGCTTAATTCAGAACTCAAACGGCAGGTAGAGAAGCACTCATCGGTGACACTAAGACTTTAGAATCTTTTATTTTCGCTTCATTCAGAACTCTAATGACGGGTTGGGGCGGGTTAGAATCATTTATTTTCGCTTCATTCAGAACTCTAACGGCGGGTTAGAATCTTTTATTTTTACTTCATTCAGAACTGAAACGGCAGGTAGAGATTGAAGCACTCATCGGTGACACTAAGACTTTAGAATCTTTTATTTTCGCTTAAACGGCAGGTTAGAATCTTTTATTTTCGCTTCATTCAGACCTCAAACAGCAGGTAGAGAAGCACTCATCGGTGACACTAAGACTTTAGAATCTTTTCTTTTCGCTTAATTCAGAACTCAAACGGCAGGTAGAGAAGCACTCATCGGTGACACTAAGACTTTAGAATCTTTTATTTTCGCTTAAACGGCAGGTTAGAATCTTTTATTTTCGCTTCATTCAGACCTCAAACAGCAGGTAGAGAAGCACTCATCGGTGAAACTAGGACTTTAGAATCTTTTATTTTCGCTTCATTCAGAACTCTAACGGCGGGTTATGATCTGTTATTTTTGCTTCATTCAGAACTCTAACAACAGGTTAGAATCTTTTATTTTAGCTTCATTCAGAACTCTAACGGCAGGTAGAGAAGCACTCATCTGTGAAGCTATGACTTTAGAATCTTTTATTTTCGCTTCGTTCAGAACTCAAACGGCGGGTACAGAAGCACTCATCAGTGAAACTAACACTTTAGAATCTTTTATTTTCACTTCATTCAGAACTTTAACGGCGGTTACAGAAGCACTCAGAGGTGAAACTAACACTTTAGAATCTTTTATTTTCGCTTCATTCAGAACTCTAACGGCGGGTTAGAATCTTTTATTTTCGCTTCATTCAGAACTCTAACGGCGGGTTAGAATATTTTATTTTCTCTTCATTCAGAACTCAAACAGCGGATAGAGAAGCACTCATCGGTGAAACTAAGACTTTAGAATCTTTTATTTTCGCTTCATTCAGAACTCTAACGACGGGTTGGGGCGGGTTAGAATCATTTATTTTCGCTCTATTCAGAACTCTAACGGCAGGTAGAGAAGCACTCATCTGTGAAGCTATGACTTTAGAATCTTTTATTTTCGCTTCATTCAGAACTCAAACGGCGGGTAGAGAAGCACTCATCGGTGAAACTAACACTTTAGAATCTTTTATTTTCGCCGTTCATTAGGAACTCTAACGGCGGGTTAGAATCTTTTATTTTCGCTTCATTCAGAACTCAAACGGCGGGTACAGAAGCACTCATCAGTGAAACTAACACTTTAGAATCTTTTATTTTCACTTCATTCAGAACTTTAACGGCGGTTACAGAAGCACTCAGAGGTGAAACTAACACTTTAGAATCTTTTATTTTCGCTTCATTCAGAACTCTAACGGCGGGTTAGAATCTTTTATTTTCGCTTCATTCAGAACTCTAACGGCGGGTTAGAATATTTTATTTTCTCTTCATTCAGAACTCAAACAGCGGATAGAGAAGCACTCATCGGTGAAACTAAGACTTTAGAATCTTTTATTTTCGCTTCATTCAGAACTCTAACGACGGGTTGGGGCGGGTTAGAATCATTTATTTTCGCTCTATTCAGAACTCTAACGACGGGTAGAGAAGCACTCATCGGTGAAACTAAGACTAAGACATTAAATATTCTAATGCCTTAGTCTCACCGATGAGTGCTTCTCTACCCGCTGTTTGAGTTCTGAATGAAGCGAAAATAAAAGATTCTAAAGTCTTAGTTTCACCAATGAGTGCTTCTCTACCCGCCGTTTGAGTTCTGAACGAAGCGAAAATAAAAGATTCTAACCTGCCGTTAGAGTTCTGAATGAAGCGAAAATAAAAGATTCTAAAGTCTTAGTTTCACCGATGAGTGCTTCCCTACCCGCCATTTGAGTTCTGAATAAAGCGAAAATAAAAGATTCTAAAGTGTTAGTTTCACTGATGAGTTCTTCTCTACCCGCCGTTAGAGTTCTGGATGAACGGCGAAAATAAAAGATTCTAAAGTGTTAGTTTCACCGATGAGTGCTTCTCTACCCGCCGTTTGAGTTCTGAACGAAGCGAAAATAAAAGATTCTAACCCTCCGTTAGAGTTCTGAATGAAGCGAAAATAAAAGATTCTAAAGTCTTAGTTTCACCGATGAGTGCTTCCCTACCCGCCATTTGAGTTCTGAATAAAGCGAAAATAAAAGATTCTAAAGTGTTAGTTTCACTGATGAGTTCTTCTCTATCCGCCGTTAGAGTTGTGAATGAACGGCAAAAATAAAAGATTAAAGTGTTAATTTCACAGATGAGTGCTTCTCTACCCGCCGTTAGAGTTCTGAAAGAAGCGAAAATAAAAGATTCTAACCTGTAGTTAGAGTTCTGAATGAAGCGAAAATAACAGATTCTAACCCGCCGTTAGAGTTCTGAATGAAGCGAAAATAAAAGATTCTAAAGTCCTAGTTTCACCGATGAGTGCTTCTCTACCCGCCGTTTGAGTTCTGAATGAAGCGAAAATAAAAGATTCTAACCTGCCGTTTGAGTTCTGAATTAAGCGAAAATAAAAGATTGTAAAGTGTTAGTTTCACTGATGAGTACTTCCCTACCCGCCGTTTGAGTTCTGAATAAAGCGAAAATAAAAGATTCGAAAGTGTTAGTTTCACTGATGAGTTCTTCTCTACCCGCCGTTAGAGTTCTGGATGAACGGCGAAAATAAAAGATTCTAACTTAAGTGTTAGTTTCACCGATGAGTGCTTCTCTACCCGCCGTTAGAGTTCTGGTGAACGGCGAAAATAAAAGATTTCTAAATTGTTAGTTTCACTGATGAGTACTTCCCTACCCGCCGTTTGAGTTCTGAATAAAGCGAAAATAAAAGATTCGAAAGTGTTAGTTTCATTGAAGTGTGCTTCTCTACCTGCCGTTTGAAACATGTATGTTTTATTAAACTTATACATAGTATTGTGTCATGACCACGGATTTTGACCGCGGCTTTGATTGCGGTGAATAATTTGACCGCAGATTTTGGCCGCGGCTTTCATTGCGGTGAATAATTTGGCCGCAGATTTTGGCTGCGGCTTTCATTGCGGAGAATAACCGCATCCATAGTGCAGTAATACCGTGGTTTGACCACGACCGATGCTTCAATAATTCCAGGTGTACTGTAGTGTATCTGTTAGATAGTATTATTTAATAATCTTTAAAATAATCATGAACATTTTTGAATGATGTAAAATGTAAAAAATAGAGTTCCTCACTATAGCTTGCATCATGGACATGTGCAGTGTAGAAAACACAGGTCCCATACTTGTGAGCTGGTCTCAGCTAAGTGTATGATATGCATCAATACAGGACCTTACCTTGGCATTTAACCTGTCAGACACAGGATAGGAGAAATCGGTGATTGTGTTTGTTGAATTTACAGAATGTATATATTATATTTGTTTGGTAATAATATTTCATCCCACAATTCAACTCTTTTTATGCATGTGATTCATCCCACCACAGGGCTTTGTAGAAAACCCCTACTTTTCAAATGTGGAAATATGCAAGGAGTTCATTCTTAGTGAGAATGGAGAACAGACATCAATATCGACACCAATCAAGTGGAAACCAGGCATGGTAAGTCATAAATGTGTACACATACAGTGTACAGTATCAGTCATATACAATTCAGTTGCAGGACAATCTCCACAGTATGGTAACGTAATGTTCCAAAAGTAATGAGAGTCGTTACTTTAAGTCAGTTATAAATTAGCAGCCTTCTACTGTGACTACTTTCTGGGGGTCACTACTTTCTGGGGGTCTCCACTTTCGGAGGGTTTCCACTTTCGAGGAGCTAAAACGCTTACCATGTACACAGGGGAAAAAAATCAAAAAAACATTTATAATGGTAATTTGCCAAAACCCATCAGACATTAATGGGAAGAGTTCGACTTTCCCGGGAAAAGTTGAACTCAAGTTCCATTAATGTCAGATGGGTTTTGACGAATTCCCATTAATGTGTTTTTGAAATTTTTCCCTGTGATATAGGCTGACCTATCCCAACATAAACCATAACAAACATAAAAACACACAGTATTATAATTGTAACTGGAACACTAAATTATTAGGAGTTTAATGTGACAGAAACTCTAACATGCAAATGATGATAGACACTTGGTTAACTCCAATACTTATGTACATTGTACAGTATTCCTATTAAACATTACCATATTTGACCGCGTATAAGCCGCGGGGTATTTTAGTTTTCATTTTGAAAAAAAGTAATAAATTCCTCCCTGAAGTCCAGGTGCGCCTTATAAGCGGGCTTTTTCAGATTTAAGTTCGAGTAAAATAAAATAATTAGCCAAAATTTCCCATCAAATGAATCATGTTATTACACTTTAAGTTAACAGCATAGAGGTCACAACTTTTATTTTATTTGTTGGCTTCTAAAGAAGCCGTTTGTTTGCGTTCGATGAAGACAAAGTGTGATTGCAGTACAGTCGGGCCAAGTTTCGAGGAGTTTATTTTAACAACATTTGTATTTTATATAAAAAGAATCAGTTGTTTGAAGTTTTGAGAGAAACTCAGATAATATTTTTTGCTGTCATGTTCTAAACTCGGGGTGCGCCTTATACGCGGTATATTTCATTTAAGTTTTCAATTTGAACTTGAGGTTAGATTGAAACCAAAAAGTGGGGGCACAGCTTACATGTACAAATGTATATGCAGGGTGCGGCTTGTACGCGGTCAAATACGGTAAATGTAAAGTTGATGTTGGGGTCGTTACTTTTGGAGAGGTCGCTACTTTTGCGGGGGTTACTACTTTAGGGTTCCTGAAGAACCATCAAATTTTATCGCTAACTTTCGGGGCCTGGGTCATTACTTTGGGAACTTTACAGTATTTTGTACCTGAGAGAAAAATCAGCAGATTAAAAGCTCCCTACATTTGTACATGTAATGTAGCTCTCTTATATACTAGACTATTTACATGCTCAAGTGTACATACATGTATAACTATTAAGTAAAGATAAAGCAACCTAGCTTACACTGTATTTGATTATAACTAATTGACTCGTACAATGTATGTACATGCCTGAAACCACCCTGCCAATAAAAGCAAGGAACTCCAAAATAATATTGTTAAGTATCACATTGAGAGGTGCTGGTCAGGAGTTCTGATAATGCAAAATTATTCCAATGGATGGTTGGCTATTTAAAATAAAATAAGCTATATTACATTGATTGATGGATTCATGCATTTGTTTTGGCAAAATGTTTTGATTTCTTCGATTTTCACGAATTTCCTGGAGTTGAAAATCTGTTCACAGAAACCCTTCTTGTTCACAATTAAAATAAAAGCAAACACAAACTTCTTTAATCTCTCCAATCACCAGGTTTGTTTGCACAAAATTAACACATCAAACAACTGTAAACCATACAATTCTTTACATTGTATATGTACTGCATTTCTCTGTACCAGATGTTTCTAAACCCATCTCCAATTGCATGCTGGGTAATGGACAAAAAATGGGGTATATACTTCATGGTAGTGTTCCATATAGTCTCCCTGCATAATACTGTAAAACAGTAGAGAACATGATTATGCAGGGAGACTATATGGAACGAAACACTACCATGAAGTATATACCCCATTTGGAATTCCTGTAGGTTTTTTTATAATACCCTACAACCAAGAGAAATGATTCTAACACAAGCCATAGAACCAGTAGATTATAGGTTTGGCATGATGGTAAAAAGATCACCAAATGTTACGATTTATGCTGGTTTTTCATTCAGGAATTTTTGTGTGTGTTAAAGCAGAAACAAAAAAGAAAACCCAATGAACAACCCTTCGCAAAGCCCTCACAAAGCTTACTAAAAGTATGTAAAGTTTTCAGTCTTCATCAGACTTCAGGATATCCTGACTGGCTATCTTCCAGTGGCTGAATAGTCTAATACACCTGTAGTTCAAGAATTACTGCTGGATGTGATGACTGATACATTGTACATTTACCCAATGTTAGTCTCATTCTGATGTTAAATATTCATAAATACCAGCAGCAAGATGGGTAATTATTCACAACTCTATGTACTGGTATTGTTGTAGTTTTAACTTCTGCACCTTCTCGCTGGTATTTGTGAATTCGTATACATTTGTACATGCATTACATGTACATCAGAATGAGACTAACATTGAGTGCATCTGTAGTCATCACATCACTCTTTCAGTCAAAACCCTACAAGAGAAACTATCACAAGCTGTTGCCATCTCATACAATCCTCCCAAATGGCATTTTGAGGCAAGCTTGACACTTTGCTTTATGGTTCAGTGCTAACCAAACTTGGACTGAGGGGGAGAGGGTTGAGATTAATGCCAGTAGCACTCTGGATTTAACTAATTTAAGCCATGTCAAATTCTTAAATTCTAATATTTCGATCCTGGAGTTCGTCAGAATACTTAATATCATAAGCATCTGGCTTGGGAGACATGGGAATGGCTCCCTGACTGTACATTAATTTTGTATCTTTGATGCAAAATAAACCATTTGGCAATTTTCAAACTTAGTGCATGCCTGCTTTCCCAGGGCAAATACATCTTACCCACAGTTGATAGTTGACTCAGAGCTGCACCCCTCGCCAACTATCTGCCAATAGAAACCTCAAGGTTGCAGTCTAATTGAAGGGGTCTGTGCAAGAACAACGTAAGTGACTTTTGATCAAGTTCTAAAATATTCTCTCAGAAAACAAAGAATATCAAGAAGAATTTGGAATTTGATCAGAAGTCACTTACATTGTTCTTGCACGGACCCCTTCAATTGTTAATTATATGTGCAGCAATTTCACTATTAATATTGAACCAATTTGCAAAAGTACAAAATGGCATTGTAGCTGCAGGCAGAAATTTGGGATCTAGGAACAAGAATGATGGCATGTCAGCCATTTGCCACATACATGTATGTGAATGTGAGTGATTTGATTTAATACAACTGTGTTACATGTATTATGCACTAGCTAAAATGTCCTGCATCTTTCCGTGACTTGTGTAAACTCGAGTAATGTACTCATTACAAGTGGTGATGCCTAGCCTAATTAAGGGGCAAGTCGAATCATAATGTACAATGTAGGGTAACTATAATTTCAACAGGGCAAGTAAAATACTGACAGTTCTTGCCCTTGTGACAAGTACTTTCATAATTTAACTTCAAATTAACCCTGTCGATAATTATTATACACATGTACCACTTAGTTGTACAAATTACATGTACATATGAGCCGGGTGGCACATTGGTTAATTTAAGCACTTCGCCTCATCACTGTGGCCCAGGTTCGATTCCTGGATGCGGTGCCATGTGTGAGTTGAGTTTGTTGGTATCTCGCCTTTGCTCCGAGGGTTTTCTCTGGGTCCTCCAGTTTTCCTCCCTCCACAAAAACCAACATGCTAAATCCCAATTCGATCTGTGGATTAGCCAGGTCCTGTCTTTGATCAGCCCCTATGGTTGTTTCAGGTTTTCATTAATTATTCAGTTGTCTTTTTTAAATACCCTGAGTGTTGGTCCAGTTGAGGATTGAACCCATCACTTCCAGCGTGCCAGTCTTTCACTTAATGTAAAAACATATTTGATAATTTATTAATTGCTTGTGGCTATTTAGGACCTGACCCAACGATATAACCAACAAAATATGATGAAAGGGCGCAAGAGAGAGCATCAGCCACAGAGTTTCTTCAGCTGGTTTACAGACATGGCTGACTCCAGTGATGAACTAGGGGAAGTCATCAAAGACGACATTTGGCCTAACCCTTTGCAGTATTACCTGGTGAGCTATGTCATCATTAACAGTGTAAGAGTACAAGGCTTAATTACCCTAAAATTTGTGAGGGCAGTTTTGAAAGGACTCTTGCTTTAATAAGTATAAAGTAATCGGCAAGATGCTACATGTAGGTAGACAGAAGTACTGTGCACTAAGTGATAATGCAGAGAACAGCAAAGCATTGCATACTTACTGTACATGTAGTGTCGAGGCTCATTAGCACAAGAATGTGAATATACAGTACTTACATGTACATGTAGTTTAAAAACATTCCAACAGGGGAAGTGAAACTTCACCTGTCGTGAACATGTGAACTTTCTATTGTCTTTAAAGTGCCTACGAATAAAATATTACACTGTAAGTTGATCTCATTTGAAAATCCTTTCGAAATGAGGAAGGGAGTTCTAATCCCATTAGTCAATATCTAGTCACATTTAAGAGATATTCAGGGTTTTGAAATATGGGTACATGCAAATCAGATGACAGCCTGGAGACAAATCACAAAATGAAGAATATATCTGCAAATACAGTGTACATGTAGTGGATAAAAACAATTGAATTAACTGAACTTGCACATGTGTGGTACTAAGGAAAATACACATCACTGTGCTAATTATGACATTGCCATGGAAACGTACTCTTGGCCTCAGGCCTCTTCAATGAGGAAATAAAGTTTTTTTTATATTCTCCTTTGTTAAACACAATTTACTGCTGTGGCTTCATCAGAACACTTTAAACAATGTAGGTATTGTATGTGAGTGTTTTTTTAAAGCAAATTATTTTCTATAACAGAAACAAAAATAATTGTAATTTTTGTTTTTGCTATCATGTTTTCCTTCCAAAGGGGTCTGACTTTCATGTGGAAGGTGAAAATGACGAGGATGATGATGAAGATGAAGATTCTGACGGACAAGTAAGAGACAGAATTGGCTACTACATGTACATGTACCAAATCGAAAACAAGAATGGGACTAAGTTTGAAAAGTTAATTAATGTAATTAAGAAATCAACCTAGTCACAAGAATTAGACCATGTTGAAATTAGTGAACATGATTTGAAAATTGATGGCAAGCCTTCAAAAGTTGCAAAACTAAGACATGTTTGTATGGATTGGATGGATGTTTGTCCTTCCAAACCATACAAGTACAGTTGTACCCCTTATTTTTGCAAATTTTAGAAGCTCAGCACATGGTAAATGTCAAATGAAACAGCCACAAACCTGGTAAACATTTTTAATTACTATAAATTTTAATGTGCTTTTTCTTGTGATGAAGTTTATTTGAATTCTTAATGTATATTAACTTTCTCAATGTGGTAGTGGCCATTTCAGACCATGTGATAGTTCTCCAGAGGATTCAGTGCTTTGTTTTCCAATTATAGAAATTGGTACATTTCCTCTTGGGATACAGAAAAACAAAAACACATTACTCAAGGGAAAAGTAACGTGGTCTGAAATGGGGCAACAAACAGGCAAGCTGAAAGGGTCTATTGGAGTTTCATTTCCCTTGGGTATTTTTTTTATGGCACATGGGCTTTGCGCTTTGGTCATAAAGCAGGGAAAAAACTTATTGTACGAACCTCATGCTCCTTTAATAAGATGAATATCCTTAATTTACTTGATTTGATCTGCATTGCTTAGGATGATGATGATGATGATGTGGTGGTTGTGGAAGATGAAGATGATGACGGAGAAGAAGATGAGGAGGATGATCTAGAGGAGGAGGAGGAGGAGGTAGAAGAAGTCATTGAGGAAGAGGCTGAAGGAGAGGATCTTGGTGAAGATGTTGTATACGAAGAGGAAGACGACGACGATGATGACGATGAAGGAGATGATGTCAAAGCAACCACTGCTAAGGTCAGATGGAATACTGTTGTCAGTATACAGTTGAATCTCCAGTAAGCAGACACCTTTTAGCCTGCGAAAGTAGCCACTCTTGAACTGTGATCTGCACTGCTGCCTCATCCAAAAAGAGTGTCTGTGACTCAAGTCAAGAAATTTGACACAGATTTCAGGCATTGCTGGTTGTTGTTTTAACATACATGTACTGTATGTACATAAATTATATACATGTGGTGTATGTGATTTCTATCTGCAGAGAAATGTGGAATACCCTTTGATGTTTTTAAGCATTGACTGAGTGAGATCTGAGTGTCCTAAATAAATCAAATTGCTGCATGAAATCTGGAGATTTTTACACCACCAGCATGGTATTTATCAGCTCAGGTCACAGAACCTCTTTAGGAGGAGGGTGCTCATGCACTGATCTGAACTCAAAGGAGTGGCTGCTCTCACAGGCTAACATCCTTTCGACCACCTGTCAGGGGTAGAAATTTTTTTATTTGTCTCTTATTCTAGTAAACATTTGCTAGACAATAGTTCATTTTGTAAAGCTACATGTACATGTACATTAGCAAAGTAAGAATACAAAACTATCAAAAAACAAAATGTCTCAATTAGGTTTTATGTCTTTGCTTTACAATCATGTAACTAAATAATTTCTGAAAGCAAGCATTGCTACTCTAAATAAATTTCACTAGCAAAATCAATTGATCAACTAGCATTCTGCTAGCTTCCTAACACTAATTTCGACCCCTGCCTGTATGTGTCCATGTACTAGAGGTGTCCACATATGGGTTGTTGATAACTATATGACTACATGTGTGTATGACTACTCTATATATTAAGCGCCTACAAGATATTGCAACTTTTATGTTTAAAATTAAGAACAACATCGTAGACCTGTTTAGAAACTCACCTTCATGTTATAATCTTAGAAATTCTGATTTCCATATTCCTAGTGTAAATACTGTCCGATATGGAAAGCATTCCTTAAAATATTTCGGACCATTCTTATGGTCAAAATTGCAGAGTAAAGACAGGAACTTAACTTCCCTTAAGAGTTTCAAAGCCAATATCAGAGATAGAGATTTAACAAGCGTCATTAGTACAGTGTAGCTGTTCATGCATAGAGAGCTGCTATCTTTGTAACACTTAGATATAGGGATATAGTGACATATTTGGTATCAGCATATTATTTGATCAATGACAGAGTTAATTAGTTAGATATAAATGTATGGATACACATTGTAGTGGCCTATTTGGTATCAGCATATTATATCATCATGTTTATTATTATATTAACGTAATTTTAACTTATTATTAATATTAGCTAGATACGTAGTTATATTAACTTTAGTTTTAACTAATTATTATTAATTTAATATCAGTAGACTATATTAATTTACATTATCTTACAAACTTGTCAGAGTGTACATAATTATATGAGATAAACAACCTTATTTTATTTTATTTTATATCTTTAATTGAAAAGAGCGGGCTCCAATTAGTGAAACATCTACAGCTTTCGTCTTGTGTGAACGTTTCACTCATCTAAAACGGGCTCTATAATTTGTAATTTATTCATTTAATCTCCTATAATAATAATAATAAGGTCAACTCAGTTTTATTTATAGTGTTTTATTTATAGTGAAGTTTTATTTATAGTGTCCCCAATTAGTAGGCTACTTGTGGCCAGCTAGTAGTTTTAGACACTGGAATAAAGTTGTTGATTGATTGATTAATGACTTACAGTATGAATTGAACTAGTCTTATAACCAACTTTCAATCAACACATTATTAGTAAAAGAGTAGTGTTCCCAATCAATTGAAGGGCTATGTGCAACAAGCCTGGTCATAAGTCACTCCTGATCACATCTAAATTCTCCTTCAAATTCTTTTTTTTTTTCTAAGGGAGAAATTAGAATGCCACCAGACATTACTAATACACTTACACTCATGCACACATGTAGGATTGAAATTTATCTGATTCCTCTTCATTGAAATTTACTATTTTTGCAAAAGGTCTATGACTGATATACAGTGTATTTTACATTGATTTCATTTTATATTACAAAAAGGTCCTACTCATGATTGTATGAAGTAGTCCTACAGTTGTACATGTACAAAGGCAGTTACAAAAAGGCAAAAATTAAAATAACAATAAGTATTAATTACAATCTGTCAAAAATAGTGCATGCACATGGTACACCCTCAAGTATTGTGGTTATTATGCACCTATCAATGTTAAGCCCGAGAGGGGGGGCAAGGGGTGGGGATTTGACAGGCAGAACCACCCCGAGGATGGAGATTTTGACATAGGCTGCCTGCCCATGGTGGGGCTATTTATAGGAAACATAAGGAAATAGGGCAGATATTTGATCAGTTTTGACCAAATGTGTTGTATAATTAAGGCTTGTGCATGCAATTATTAGAACTTTCAAAAAATTATCACTCAATGCCTATAAATTCCGTATAGCACTTGCATCCATGTGATTATATCCCAAAGAGAAAAATATGTTGAGTATTTTCCCCATCCTTTTCACAACTTTGCTTGAACCTGGTTAATTCTAAATGTACATGTACATGTAGCTTGCTGCTTAATTACTGACCTTGATGACAGCCTTGTGGCTAATTTTTATAACAATTTGTTGAATATGTATACATGACTTAATTGTGCATTAGGCGGTGTTTCAAGTGTTCAAGCCAATCAATTGACATATTCATTCAACACAAAATAATGTCCACCACTTCTTGACAAAGTCTGTTGAGTACTTGAGTATAGAAAAGCACCTAAATCAGGGTCCGAAATTAACTTTTTCACCTAGGTGCCAACTAGTGACTAGCCAAAAAAAAATTGTTGCCAAAAGACCAATTGTGATCGCCACATTTCAAGTTTCAAGCGACATGTGACAAAGAACATTTGCTGGCATGTTTTATTGGCTAAATTTACTTAGAACATCCGGACATTGTGAAAACATTGTGAAGACTTTAGGTCACCAACACTCAAAATTTAGTCGCATTGGCACCAAATAAGGTGCAATTTTGGACCCTGTAAATTATTTGATTCAGTACCTCCATGATACACCAGTGAGCCTGGTTACAAAGCATGTCAAATGATTGTGTCAAATGAGTATGTTGAATGATTACACTATGCACGTAACACTGAAATCGGTTGTAAATGTTTTTCATTAGTTTCACTTTCATTGAGTGACTTCCAACCACAGTTTTCATAATTTAAATTTACTTCCCTCTTCACAGGGTGAAGAAGTCTTACTAGAAGAAGATGTTGAGGAAGATGATGAAAATGAAGAAGGGGACGAGGAGGGGGCAGAGCATTTCGAGGACTGAGTTTGTACTCTCTGTGATGGTATCAAGTGTACATGTATTTTCAGATGGCCAATAAGCGCTCTTGTATAAAGTAACTATTGATTTGTATGTATGCATTCTATCAAAGGGGTCATTGAATGTGTAAAAACAGCATAAGTTATACAACTATATACTACCATGTTTGACCTTCAGGACACTAGAGCTCAGTGCCTATATGGCTTTCAAAGTAATGTAGTTCCTGCCAGAGCTCTGACAGTACTTTGTAGCAAATCGGCAGCTGTTTCCCCCAGATTTGATTGTGAAACTGCTGAGAATCCCATCCCTCATATTGCCAAGGCTGCCATGTTGATAATCTACTTTGAAAGATTTTGAAAGCCCTGCCCAAAGAAGCAATATTTCAGTGTTCTTGAAAGGACAAGAAGCTGAAGTGCTGGTCATGATTGAAAAGACCTGAGCACTCCTGAGAATGATGAAATTGGTGTTTCTTGTTATCCTGATTTTGACATTTCTTGGGATATGATACCAGACCGCAGTGTTTCAATGCTACATGTACATAATTGAAGTGCTAGAATAGCATAACTGACTTTTGGTCACACTCTAAATTCTCCTTGATATCCTTTGTTTACTAATGGAGAATTTGGAACTTGATCACAAGCCACTTTATAGAGTGTTCTTGCATTGATCCCTTAAATAGCCCACTTTTGATCTCTCTTTCACTTGTAATGTACCAAGGTTTCATTATGAGGCTTGGGGTAAAAAAAAATTTCTTTTCTCCAAAAATATCATATTTAAATCTAATTTACCCCAGACCCTCATCTTGAAACTTTTGTGCATAACAAGTGAAGCATATATAGAAAGTGGACTATTATGGATTGCAATAATATAATCAACTGTTATTGGTTGCTGCATGTAGGAGCGGACACTAAATTTTCTAAATCAATGGGGTTTTAGTGTCTTGATAAGTGATTATTTTCTTTCCTCAATTTTTCTTAAAAATTTGTTATGGTATGCATGCCAATCTTTCACATATTCTACAATAAGTATTGATCTTGAGATGTTTTTTTTTTGCTCACTTATTCAATTAATGTAATTACAACAGTTCAGTGGAAAACTTAAGGATGTAGTTTACCAGTGAACAGAGTTTGCTCTGACTTTTAATACTCCCTCTGGCAAAAAGAGAGGGAAGAGAAACCACTACTTATCATATGAACCGTACGGCCCCACGCGCTTTCCTTTCAAAACCATTTACGAAAGTCACGTGATGAGGGCCGGACGTGTATGGCGTGAGCGGGCCGGTAAAACCGTCCGGCCCTGCACATTTTTTTCTTGCTGTTTTGCGGTTTGATCTACAAAAAAATATGGTCATGTGATAAAAAAACCTATTGACTGAGTGGGAGGGCCGGACGGGAAAATATTTGGCTCGAGGTCATGACGTACGGACCGAGCACAGCGAGGTTCGTACAAAATGACCGAGAGCCAAATATTTTCCCGTCCGGCCCTCCCACTCAGTCAATAAGTACCTAGTATTTGTATTATGCAATCATGTACGGCAACATAAAGCATGCAACTGCCAAATCGACAACCATGTTGTTCTAAACAATATGAGTTCCTTGAACAGCGATTCCTGCTTTGAGCCATGTGTATAATGATGTAGCAGTTTAAAACTAGTTTGTCGTACAGATACACTGGAAAAATCGAACCACTTTTAGGCATTGAAAAACTGTGAAAAAAGTCTGTAAACTTGCAAAATGTCTGTGAATGTACAAATTTATAGATATGTTTTACAAATATTTTACAGAGTAGAAAATCTCTCTAAATTTGTACATTGACAGACATTGTGCAAACATTTGACAATGTCTGTAAAGTGTCTGCAAAATGCTCACATTCCACATACTTTTTACGTCTGTAAATGTATGACAATGGTTCGATTTTTCCAGTGATAGACCATTAGGTTTACATCCAGAAATGTCCTCGATCGTTTTTCACCAGGAGGATTTAGAGTAAACTCTGTTTGCAGGGTAAGATGTACTCAAAAGAAAGTAGTTTTTGTAATATCAGACTCGAAACATTTTCTAGCTACAATGGAAACCCAGTTTACAGAACAATTGTTTTTGGCAAGGCACTTCTGGCTTACGCAGACACTCTAAACAGGACGGGCCGAGGCTACCTTTTTCGCAGGTCTCGGCACCCCTTGATTTACGGGCACGCGTATCCGAAACATTACATTTACACGACAAAAATGAGGAGTGCCGTGCCGAAAGTAAATGGCACGTGACCAAATCAGTTTGGGAGTGCCGTGACCAAATCAGTTTGGAGTGCCGTGACCAAATCAGTTTGGAGTGCCGTGACCAAATCAGTTTGGAGTGCCGTGACCAAATGTTCATCGTGTAAACCAGGTTCGAGTATCCCACATTCTTTGTAATAAAGCTTTCTCTTCTCAAACTAACAACCTGGTCCCAGCAGATCGTTAGTTTCTCAACATTGTTTTTTTACAGTGTTATTGTTAGTAAAACACATTCGATGAATTCTACTAAATGGCTTCTATGGGTCTTTTGCAGGATACGATCACGTGATTGGTTAGGATGGCAAAAATATCTGACTTCATTTATTTAAACTTATTTAAATTTAAATTCAAAGATACTTACACGAGATCGGTAAACCTGTTTGTAAATGCTATTTTCCACCTCCAATAGATTGTCGATCTTTCAAAAACTGCGTTTTTCAAGATTGTTTGCCATACAGTAAAGTCTTTTCCATTGGATCAATGTGATTTATTAGCACGTGACTGTTGCTGCAAAAGATCTGTTGGGGAGGCAATGCTGGAAATGTGTTGACTGCAAAATTTTGATTAAATACATTCTAAATGAACTTGAATTTTACTATTGCTGTTGCAGTGTCGTATTTGTATTCTTCATAACGTGTTGTAAACATGTCCATAATTGAATATAGGTTTAAAAATCTCCATAATTTTCTCTAATTTTTTGGGGGGAGGGGGGGGGGAGGTGGGAGTTTAGCCTGCGAAAGCAGCCGCCTCTTTTGAGCTCTGGTCGCTTGGGGAAGGGACCCTGAGCGACCAGAGCTCAAAAGAGGTGGCTGCTTTCGCAGGCTGAGGTGGGGTTATAACTCTTGAGATTCAGTAATGTGTACATGCATAATGTGTCTTACAGAAGTTTGCAGTTTTACAAAACCTTTGTGGACAGAAAGGATAACTAAAATTCATATTGTTGGAGATCTTCAAAACAGCAATCACTGAAAAACAATGTTTGCTCTCAAATATTTCTTATCGAAACCGTTTTAGAGGTGTTTTTACGTTTTGAGTCACTTGCATGTAAGAAGATAAACGAGTCATAACTTCTAAAAGGCACCGGATCGACCTAAAATAAACAAAACACCAAGTAAAGTAAATATACATTTATTTAAGCCATTTTACATACATTTTATACGTTTAAAAGAGTCTTATTTCGCTAGCGTTTGTATATATGAGGCCACAAATCGTGAGTTTGGGCTGCCTGTGCTTGGACGACGAAAGAAGCACGTGTCCTGCAAATTACGGTAATAGGCCCTTTGCAGGACCTGGTCACGTGACCTTTTTAGCCTTTCAATCAAAAATAATTGGCGCTAGAACGACATGGATGCCAGAAATGGAAAGAACTAGCCAAACTTCGTACATTTCTTTAAAACTGAAGGAATGGCAAATTTTTGAAAATTATAATTTAACAATTAACAGTTTATGAGGCTGATTCCTGCTGACAGGCGTAGGCGCGTAAAGGATTCTGGTAGCGATGTTATTTGAATTGCGCGCGCACTATCGTCGACAATCACAATGAGTAATTAGAAACTGACGTCACCATAGATACTTTTCACTTTTTTAGCTTTCAAAGTTGAGAAACATGAATCTTTTAGCAATATTTATCGGTTTGATGGCGCTGTTTTCTATCCAATATACGCCACAAATTGTAACACGTGGCAAAACAGCATCTTTAATTACGTCTAACAACAAATATGCAATCGGTAAGTTAAAGAACAAAATATATCATAAGCGTTCGACCAGCGTTATTTTCAGTGTTGTAATATATTGTTCTGAATCTTTTCCCTTGTTCTCGTCACAGAATATAAAAGTTATATATTTGAGTTAGAGTTTAACTCTGATACGTGTCACATGATGGATGGGCCAGGCTATTGGACCGCAGATAATATTCGGTTAACGAGATGGGCTAATTATACGTTGGAACACCAGCACAGTAAGTAAATGTTACTATACAACAAACCTGGTATAAAACTCGAAAATGTTATCGGCAACCAAAACTAAGATTGTGATTTTATAGGAAAATCACATGCCTGACGAGGTAATTCCACGTTAAATTGCACGAGAAAACCGATATCGCCCGAGTCGCGAAGCGAGTGCAATTTAACGTGGAATTAGCGAGTCGGACATGTGACTTTCCTTGATTGGCATAGTCTGATTAATTACTTGAAGATTTAATACTCAGTTTTCTTGACATTTTGCTAAGTTATAAATAGCGTGGTTAGTCTACAGTGGTAATTCCAGTCATCACCACTCCTCTCAGCCATGCAATCAGAATCTTCAGAATCGCATAGTCACAGCTGAATTGCACGAGTGCGTTTGCGAAATCAGACGTTGATTGGCTGAGAGGTGTGGTGATTCAGACTGGACTCGCTACTGTAGACTACGCGCACTATTTATAACTTAGCAAAATATCAAATCAAAGGTTGCCAATTGCTAACTCGTGGATGAAATGATATATTTGCGGGTATGCTAACACAGCTGGAAAGCAATGTTGATCTGTTAAAAAGTATCATAAAATAACCCAGATGAAACTCGCGCGCTGATTGGCTAAAAGCCGTGTTGAGAGTCTGTAGACAAGGCTGCTCTATGGACATAGAAATTCGCTGGCATCTCATTGAATCAAAATGGCAAACGACAACCCGACAAGGAAGAATTCTGACTTTCAATATGATTTTAATCAGCAAAACCGACAGATATATTTAACAAAAATACAACCAACCGACATGAAGTTATCAAATTTGCTAACCATCCCGGCCGAGATATTTGAATCACGGAAGTCAAACCCACTAGCTTCTCTTTCAACTTATTTTGCACGGTAAAACTAAAACACATAAAGGCTAACACGTCTAGTTTTTAAGCAATCCTCCTGATAGACCACAGGCAGCCCACCCGTGTTTTCATCGGTTTTCTGTAAAATGACCGAAACAGTTCGCTAAATGGCTCGAAAATCTTCATATTTGGTCGAATTATCCCCAAATACCTTGAAACTCGTAGTGAAATAAACTATTTACACTTTGATGTGGTCTAATGTGCTTTTTGAGGCGATACGAGGGAGTTTCAGGCGTTCGTTTCTCGATGTTTTGAAGCGTTCGCTTCAGCTACTAAAAAAATCAACAAGGCAGGAAACTTCGGCCACTTTGCAAACACGACACTCGCGGAATTTTTGCCAAAATGTCGAACTTTTCCTTGTACAATTTCCAAAATCAGTTGAAATTGGGAGGTATATTTTTATAATTTCAAAATATGGGGGTGCAGTTTTAGGTATTATGTTTTCATGCAACACAGTGACTTTTTATTTGAGTTACTGAGCATAACTTGAACAATGAAAATGACGACGAATAGGGGGTACGTTTTTTATTGACAGATATTGTAGAGGGGTACAATTTTATTTTTTTCAGAAATCCACCGCCCCCCTCCCCCCTACGACGTAATAAACGAGCGGCCCCAAATGGGTTTAATTTATAATAACCGGCATGCAGAATACCATGCCACTTCAAAAGAATCGAATGTACAGAACTGAGTAAACTGCTTTTCGGATTTGAAAAACTTTATGGAACTGGAAATGACATGAACAAACTAGGAGGACAAAGAAGAAAAATATTGAACCGAAAAAGAAAATTACAGAACAAGAAAAACGAGCGAAACTGAACTCTGAGAGGAAATGATAAACTGACCGGACCCTGTGGAAACATCAACAAATTGGAAAGGCGATTCTCGCTGGAAAATGAATCGATAAATGAACTGGAAACAACGGGAAAGAACTTAAATGGTCAAGAAGAAAATAATTAAGCTGGGGGAAAAAGCAACTGAACACTGAAAAAAAAGTAAGACCACGAAAACTAAAGCCTTAACTGTTGGTTTATACAAACAGCACGCGTCATTGATGACAAATTAAATTGTTTATAACGTTCTTATATGCGGGTAAAATGACAAGCGAAAGTCGCAAACTGGTTGTTTGTATTCAAACTCGTCTGTGAAGCGGTCGTGCAGAATTAAAGAACCTCCCCACTACAATGTATGGCATGGGGTTTTCAACAGACGATAACTCTTCCAGCTTCTGCATCTGTTGACCCCAGAGCGAAGTTCACATCCTCCTTCATTGCGGTCTATTATAAAAGCGCTATTCTAATAGTCAAGCAGTAATTTTTTTGTCACTTAAATTTTTCCAGTAAATGTTCAGTCCCTTATGTTAAGGTTGATTGGGGAAACTCGCAGAGAAGTACTCTAAGCTGATAAGTGACCGAAGGCTGAATATGAACTTACAGGGATGAACTTACCACTATCTCAGTGCAGCATTGTTGTTTTTCCACTTCTACAAAGTCCACGTACCCTGCCTGTTATTAAACGTAGAGGCTATTACCCAGTGAAAGATTCTCGTATAATTTATCAGTAACAACCGTCAATAAAATGAGTATTAAAGAACTAGAGATTTGCCGCGCGATATTCTGTAATCTTTAACAACACAACCAACAATTTTCATTTCTATCCCCCGCAAGAGTTGATATTGTCTTCATATTTTTGTGCGCGAGTGTCGTGTTCGCAAAGTGCCCGAAGTTTCCTGCCTTGTTGAATTGTTAGTTTAATAAGCTGAAGCGAGCGCTTTAAAACATCGAGAAACAAACGCCTGAAACTCTCTCATATCGCCCCCAAAAGCACATTAGACCACATCAAAGTGTAAATAGTTTCTTATGTCCTTGCGTATTCTCTGCTATTTTGGGCTAGTTTGGATCGGTTTTAGAGAGTTTTTGATTTTTGATTTTTGAGAAACGGACACGAGGTACATTTATTGCAGAATGTTATTTCATTACCTTTATTTCTAAATCACCACGATAAGAAATCAATATAAACTCTATTAGTGAGAAGACAAGGAAAACGGTGACTCTAGCGCGCTATCACGCAATCAATCTTGCGCGAGTGATCACGTAATCTAATCACGGGGAGGTGGGAGGAAGTGAACGGACGACCTCGTACCGTCTGAAAATCTCGTGTGTCTACTACTAAGAATAATATAACTGTACATCTATTTACAATACTAAAAATTACTAAGAATACTTTCAAATGTAATAACTTCGTAAATAAACTTCAAATTACTAAATTGAACTTGCTAATAAAATGATGATGCTAAGAGTACTACAGAACTGCGAAAATGTTTTTCTAAAATACAATACCGTCTAGCCTGTTCCAGGCTCTCAGATAGTGGGGAAGGGAGCGAAAGAAAAACGCAGGCGAAAAAAAAAAGAGGGAGACTGGGGGAGAGAATGGGGAAGCGGAAAAGGAGAGCCTGTGGAATTTCTCTGAACGACATCGTTCCAGTATACCAGCTCTTGTATACCCTCTGATTGGTCAATTTTGACAGGTCGCATCACGCGGTGATGGCAAAATATTCTGACAGTTGGCGCGTTGCGTTGCCCAGTACTGGTTTATAGAAGAGATCATTTCTACTTCTTATAACATAGAGGGCAAAATTACCCAACTCTGATTGGCTAATGACAGAGGTTTTTTTTCTTAATTGAGGGCAGTATTACTTGTACGCGATTGGTTGATAAGTTGCTTAGTAACAGGCTTCGCGCTGTCAAATTTTAGTTTGCCTTCAGCTGGAGTGCTAGCCTGTTCACAGGTTCTAGATACTGGGGAAAATGATGAAAATAAAACGTTGTCTACCCCAGTTCTCGTCTTCTCTTTTGTTTTGTCAGATTTTTTAGTTTTTTTTAGTATCCAGGGCCTGTGAACAGGCTACTCGAGTGTACTAATGTGTTCCAAAAAGCGAACAAATAAGGATTTCTCAAGCATTTAATGACAGCAAAAAGTTTATAGGTGAGTCCACTAATCAGTAAGTGTTATTCTACAACTTTCTGAAGGATTTTTAAAAGACAAAATACAAATACAATACAACTACAGTGTACATGATAATTTAATTACATCTATTAATTTAACCTATTTTGAGTTTGATATAATTTGCTCTTCAGCTTTCGCTTGAAACTTAAAACGTCTTTACTTAATTTCAGTTCATTATCTAGTGAGTTCCATATTTTTACTGATCTGTAATAAAAACTTCTGACCACTCAGTCGCAGATTTGAATAAGGGGATTTGTAATAATTGCGAGTTTCGAGTTTCACGACCACTAATATTGAAGCGCTTCGTGAATTTAGATATTAAATAATCTGGTGCGGAATCAGTCATGCATTTGAATGCCAGAGTGGCACGTCTAAAATACACTAGTTTATCTACTATACTAAAATTAGAGTTAAATTGGCTCCCAGGTGTAATATGGCTATACTTTTTGGCCCCGCTAACAATACGACAGGCATAGTTTTGACATGATTGTAGCTTATGTATGTTTCTATTAGATGCATTTGCCCATACATTCGAGCAGTACTGCAACTTACTAAATAATAATGTATTAATAACAGTAATTAAAGTGTTCTTATAAAACGCGTGTTTAAGACGGTTTATTTGTGCTAGTCGAGAAATGCATGAAGAAACGGTCTTAGTAATGTGTTCATCGTAGGTTAAGTTCGTGTCTAAGATCACGCCCAAGTCTTTGGCACTGGATACTGGTAACAGCTCTTTCCTAGCAATGAAATCTTAAAATATTCTAGTTCAGCTATCTTCTGTTTACTACCAAATACTAAGAGTTTAGTTTGATCTGGGTTTAGTAATAAGCGGTTCTGACAGCACCACTTGCTGACGTTAAATAAATCTTCTTCTACATCAGTTATTGCAGATGTCCTCTCTCTCAGATTGAATGATATAAGTATAGTTTGGTGTCGTCCACATAACTCTTTGCAATACATTTATGTGGTACAGAGGTGAGATCATTCGTATATATACTGAATAGGAGTGGTGCCAGTCACAGCTCAGGTAGCCCAAGCTTGGGATCTGTATAATATTTAACAGCATTTGTATGGGATTTTTTAGTTTTCCATGTACAACGTAAATCTTGAATAAAACTCGACAAAAACCTATACAGTGTCTTCTTGTGTTCCTTAACTATGTCTGTGCCATGTTACAGCGAATTTCAGTTCGCTGTAACATGGCACAGACATAGTTAAGGAACACAAGAAGACACTGTATAGGTTTTTGTCGAGTTTTATTCAAGATTTACGTTGTACATGGAAAACTAAAAAATCCCATACAAATGCTGTTAAATATTATACAGATCCCAAGCTTGGGCTACCTGTGGTGCCAGTATGCTCCCTTGAGGTACGCCGCTGACCATAGTAAGAGGCTCAGATAGGGCTGAGTTAATTCGGACAACTTGTCGTCTGTCACTCAAGTAGCTACGAAACCAGTCTGTGCATGAAGGTGAAGCCCCTACATCTTTTAGTTTAGTGATCATCAGTTTGTGGTCGACGCTGTCGAAAGCCTTAATCATGTCTAAAAGAACCAGAGCAGTTGTCAATGGCCTGGAGAAACTTGTCTGTTGTTTCAATGACAGAAGTTTCTGTAGAGTGAAATTTCTTGTTTCCTCTTTGGTTATTTGACAGCCTTCCCTTTGATAAAAGATATGATGTAAATTGATTGTGGACGATCCTTTCACAGACTTTCGATAATATTGGTAGGAGCGAAATCGGTCTATTTTTATTCGCTTGTTCATAGTCTACATCTTTAGGTGTTGGAGTAATTTCAGCTAGTGCATTGTGCAGGGAAGGTGTTGGTGGCTATTGAAGTGTTTGCAATGGAAGTAAAAACTGGGAGAATAGGGCCTAGACAGTCCTTGATTACACGGATCGGAATCTTATCAATCCCTGGAGCATTATTAGAGGGCATAGATAATATAATATCCTCGACGTGTTTACAAACAATGGGGCTCAGTGAGAATTGTTCGCATGTTTGGTATTCTCTTGGGATGAAGTTATCGCTGCTTCCTGTCACAATATTGTATTCATTGGCCAGCAATTTGATATTCTCGATCTGAGAGCCTGGAACCTGTTACTGTTAGGAGAATTGATATTCTGATCGTGCGTGCGTAAGATTGATCTCGTCTTTTCCTATTAGTTATTTATAAAAGCAATATAACACGCTTTCCATGTCTTTATTTTCTTATATAAATACTCGGGATATGTTGGGAGAACGCAGAAAAAAAATCAAATGTTTCGGCTTTGTTCTTCCAACATATCCCGCGTGTTTATATAAGAGAACAAAGACACGGAAAGCGTGTTATATTGCTGAAATACAGCTGATCAAGTTATTCATCGGACTATACGATTCAAGGATAATCACGTGCTTGACTCGCGACTCGGGCGATATCGAATTTTTCAGTGCATTTTTCGTATAATTACCTCATAGGCATGTGATTTTCCTATAGAGTAATATCATTGACTTAGCTAATTGAAGAAATGTCTTGTAGTTGTCTTAATTTTGTCCATTCAGTTGCTTTGTCTTCGTGTTTTATTTGACCAAAATATAGCGTTCATTTTCTCTCCTGAAGGCTCAGTCCATAGTAAAATGACCCGTGGCCCATACTATCCAACGCTTCTACTGTTAAGTGAATACGAGCCACCAGTGAGAAGCTCCCAGATAACAGATTGGGCGGCAAACCAGGCAAACCATAGTCCTCTCCGGGATGGATCTCTGTTGGGAAAATCCGCCGTTGGAGAAACACATGGACTACTGCCTGTTATTTTATATCCATCTGTAGACGAACGTCCTATGGTAAAATCTATCATGGAACATCAAGAAGTGATGCTTGATAGCTCGCAAGAAAATCTGACCCATGACAAAAAAGACCAGAGTGCGACTGCCAACGGTGTCAGTATCCCAGCTGAGAAGATTCTAGACAAGAACACACGTCCTGGGGAATCAGCGATGGATATAAACACTGCAAGTCAAGAAAAGTCACCTGAGATAAGAAGTGATGTTATTGATGAAAGAAAAGACCATGGCGTGAAGGGTGCCGATCGCAGCACCACATCTTCAAAACACAACCATGTGACTAAGAAACCGGACCGTCCACAAAAATATAACGATCCTGTATTCCGAGATGGAACGACAAGGAAACGTCCTATTGTCACATTCCTCGGATGGGAACCGTTTGTAACAACTGGAGATAAGCAGGAAGATTCTTCAAACTGGAATGGCGCTTCACCAGTTGAAAAGAACACATGTCTTGATCAAAAAGAACGCATTGGCAAGCCGCCTCGTGATCGCAAGAAAACTCCTTACAGCAAAACTGTAATGGATGGAACTGACGCGAAAATGATACCTGAGAACAACAAAAGTCCTGAGAAAATCCAGCATGAAGATGAATCTTCTGTCAAGGACAAACCAGTTCTCAGTGTCAAGAAGAAAAAGACAAAACAACCGAAAAAAGATATGTCAGCTAAAGAGAAGAAAGGGAAAGAGCCTACAGATTGGAAGACGAAGTATCGTCACCCAGTAGATGGACAAATTCCACAGATACGACCCTTTGAGCCGGGCGAATCATATGGTAGGTCATTAATAAAGGTACAGACACACGCTCCAACTTTGTACGCAACACTGTTTGCAACTTTGTACGCAACATTGTTACAACATGTTCTGCAACATTACACGCAACACATTTCAGAGATGGACACACGGATCAAGTTTCTCTGTTGCCGGTAATATTGCGTACAATGTTGCAGCGTTTATCCTTACCCTAAGATGAGCTTTATAAATACTTCATTGCGGTGTTCAGAGTATGAACATGTCAACATATTTGCGTAAAAGAAGAGAGGTGGCTCTTCATCCACTGATGGGCCTACGATTTAACGTCCTTATCCGAAAAGACGTGAAGGTCTAACCATTTGCAGCTCGTGAACGAAATTGTTTCACAAAGGCAGCGCCTTCTACTCTGAATTTGATAATGATACTAATAACCTGACTTTCGTCAGTTCGTATTGTTTTCTTTAGCCCTTGTACTAGCATTTGCGCCCTACGCGAGGTGAAAAGAAACTACGTGCCCTAAGAAAAATCCTATTCTCTTTTTAAGATATAGAGGGAAAGAAAATAAGGAAAACGTTGAGAAGTTGACTTTTGATAATAGATTGCATGTCTATAGAGGAGTTCAGTGGATATTATTATCAAAAGAGGTGTAAGCAGTGCGTAAGCGTTCGCCTCTCGCCGCTATGTCCCAGGTTCAATCCCGGCTCTGGTCATATGTGAGTTGAGTTTGTTTGTTGTGTTGTTTTCTCCCTTGCCACGAGGGTTTTTCTCCGGGTTCTCCGGTTTTCCTCCCTCCTCAAAAATGAACATGAGAACATGTGAGTTTGAATGTAGTGAGTATAGAATATATGAGTGTAGTGTGAGCGTGTGTGGAGTGAACCGGTACGGAAGAGCCCTCACGGGGAGTGCCTGGTTGTAAAACAGTATTATTATTATTAAACAGTATTAATTAATTATATTTCAGATGACTATGATATCTATGACCAGAAGAAACGTCTGTCCAAACCTAAGACGAGGTGGACGATTCCCTCGCTGTTCTTTGCTTTCGTTGCTGTATTTGGTATTATCGGTGCGGCCTTCCTTCCTGGCATCTATAGAGGGTGAGTCCTTTATTTCTGTACGGAACCAGTTAATTTGTACATGCATTACGGAACCTCTTGTGGGTTTCACAGCCCCATGTCTGCTTGATTTTCTGCCTTAATTTGGTAAATTGACGTTAAAGTCGTGTTAGTAATAAACCAAATAAATTAATGGTCCCGATAATTTTAGACTTGGACTACATAAAACGTGTTCAGCTTAAGTTAGGTCTAATTCGATTTGTGATTATTACAGACTCCTTGTTATGTGTGAGAAGGTGGAGAGAAAAAATACGTCTAGAAAGACAAAAATATCCAAAACACTACGACGCAGGCTTCAGTCGAAAGTAAAAGAACCAAAGGCCATCAGAATGAGGAAAGGACAAACTGACAGGAAGAACAAAGAAGCTTTTGGTACTCAAACCGGACTAAACCAGGAAAAGGCCACAGAAATTCGGGATCCTCATTACTCAACAGAATCAGCTAAACAACTGCAAACAGCACTGAAGGATTCTAAGAAGACTGAGGTTAATGAGACGTTTCCAAAACAACGAAACTGCGCGACCAAAGAATGTGATCAAGAACTGAAAGCATCGAAGGATATTTGTTTATCAAACAGATTGATTCAAACGGAGGCAGCGCGTTCTGTAGAGAGAGGCAGGAGGACAACACTTGACACACCTCAAGCCAGACGACCAAGAAGAGTCTTTGATTTCTTCGATTTCTTTCCTCACGTCTTGTTCCCATGGAGATATATGGTGCAGTTCTCGTGTCCCTTCTCTCCTCACTATACTGGACGGTTTCATAATTAATGTATCTCCTCTCAAAATCAGTTTAAAACCACTCTGTTAAATTACTTCAACTACAGTAAAAAGCTCCCTTTTTGTCATCTAAACACTTATCGATTTTTCAAGAACTTTCAGTTAACATTCTTCTGCTTTAATTTTCTTTACTGATAACTAACAGCTTTATAAAATAATATACAAATCTTTAGAGAAAGCTTTTCTCTGATACAGATCATTTTTGTAACTAATCTTTTTTTTTAATCCGTTCCATGCACTTACATAATTGTGTTCAACAATAAAACAATAACAACATTTACAGGAGTCCTATAGTTTGATGCAAAAGTACGTGTTAATATATAATTATCGATACAATACCAGTGTATATTTCTTTATAAAAAGTTTTTTTTTATCACCGGGGTGGCGCAATGGTTAAGCTGTATCTCGTCCATGCTGCGCGAGGTAATCTGGTTATCTGATTTTCGTCCCTCCTTACTAAAATCAACCCAAATTCGACCGAGGAATTCGTGTCCCGATTAGTAGACCCCTTCTATGGTCAGCTAGAAGACTAGACACGTAAATAAAGTTGTTCATTTTATTATTATTATTTTATTATTTAAAAAAACAACTCTGAATTTCTAACGGGCCCTGAAACAACCGGCATAGGGGCTGATCAAAGCCATGCAGGACCCGGCTACTGAAATCACAGATCGAATTGGAATTTAGCGTGTTGATTTTTCTGGAGGGAGAAAAACCGGAGGACCCGGAGAAAAACCGGAGGAGCAAGGGCGAGATACCAACAAACTCAACTTACAAGTGGCGCCGCGTCCGGGGATCGAACCTGGGCCACAGAGGTGAGAGGCGAAGCGCTTAACCACTGCGCCACCCCGGCTCTACACACGTGACGATAACGCTGTTGGAAATAATTATGACTGGTTTAAACATTTCTAGCCTTAACAGGAAGATATGAAAGCTGGTATTTCATCGATAATTACATCACATGGTCGCTTGGAGATACGGATTTGGTTTTGTCGTGTTGATGAAATATCTTCGTTGAGCTCACTCGTCAAGAAATTTCATCAACACTCGAAGATAAAATCCGTATCTCCGCGCGGCCATGTAATATACTCTATAAACCCAATGGTCAAGTTTTAGCGTTTGAACAAACAATTTATCGAGAAAAGTGTCGTTCCTGGGAGCTCTCTGTCATATTCCATATATGGTCAATATATTCCATATTTGGAAATCAGGACGGATTTTCTCCTTGTAGAATGGCTAGAACACGTTTGGGATGTTCGATTAAAAAATCGAATCGTTTGTTCAAGATTCGATAGCGAAATTTGAAAAGGATGAGCGTATGCTTAACTAGCATCCAGTCTCCCAAATGTCACTCGGTCGAATTAAACATTCAGTGAATTAAACATTCAGTGACTGTTTGGCGTCAGATGAAAGTGAACGATCAAGGCGGATCCAGCGGGAACAGGACTCGCAGGTTCTGCTAGCCTACTGGTAATACCCGGTTCACCTATTCCAAATGTGTTGAAGCCGTAACGGTTATACTACATTTTAGAATTTGGGCTGAACCCAACTGGTATAATCTAAGCAATATCAGAACGATAATTAATGTAATAGCCGATTTTCGTGATGGCGTCATCTTACTACAACTACCAGAATCCTTTTCAAATACATTTTCTTATTCAGATTTTCCAACACCTTTGGGAATATCAAGACCGTGGTCTAAATAAGAGGAACAACCGAAAACACGTAAAGGATTCTGGTATTTATAGCATGTGACGTCATGAATGATAGATAGGAAGATAGATATAGATAGAATACCAGGCTGTTGTGTCGGGAAAGAATTCCCTACTTTTTCTCGAAATTATTACACAACAGGTTCAATATTTTACGCCCCTCGTATAGATTATAAGAGGACAACGTATAAGCAGTTGGCCTTGTCTCCTCCCAAGGATGCGGCCGGGATTCGAACCCCCGTCCTCCCGCACTCTAGCCACTCCCGCACTCTAGTTTTGAGGTGATGGTGGAGGATGTCCTAGTGAGCTAACCAGTGAGGCGGTGTTAGTGGTGGACGGTGTCCTAGCGAGCTAACCAGTGAGGCAGTGTTAGTAGTGGAAGGTGTCCTATAGTGAGCTAACCAGTGAGGCGGTGGTAGTGGTGGAAGGTGTCCTTGTGAGCTAACCAGTGAGGCGGTGGTAGTGGTGGAGGGTGTCCTAGTGAGCTAACTAGTGAGGCGGTGGTAGTGGTGGAAGGTGTCCCGAGTGAGCTAACCAGTGAGGCGGTGGTAGTGGTGGAAGGTGTCCTTGTGTTAGTGGTGGAGAATGTCCTTGTGTTAGTTGTGGAGGGTGTCCTTGTGTTAGGGGTAGAGGGTGTCCTTATGTTAGTGGTGGAAGGTGTCCTTGTGAGCTAACCAGTGAGGCGTGGTAGTGATGGAAGGTGTCCTAGTTAGATAACCAGTGAGGTGGTGGTAGTGGTGTAAGGTGTCCTTGTGTTAGTGGTGGAGGATATCCTTGTGTTAGTGGTGGAGGATGTCCTTTTGTTAGTGGTAGAGGGTGTCTGTGAGCTAACCAGTGAGGCGCTGGTAGTGGTGGAAGGTGTCCCAGTGAGCTAACCAGTGAGGCGATGGTAGTGGTGGAGGGGTCCTTGTTAGCACAGTACCAGACACGCACATCCCAGTGTGCCGTTGCACAAAGCGCACGTAACTTACAAGTGGTCGTAAAGAAGCATCAAAACTGTACGTAACTTACACAAGCCTAAAGGAGCAATAAAGGTACTCGTAACTTACGAATATATATCCCCGAGTGAAATTTAAAGTGGAATTCCCGAGTCGGGCAATGAATTTTCTTTGAATCTCATAGCATTTACGAAAATAATAAAAATATAATCAGTTTTGATCCCGCCAGGAATCCATTGCGCAGTAAACTAATTGAGCTAAAATTAGACTGAGAAAACTCACACGAGATTCAACTAACTTCAAGTTCAAGTGAAAATCGTTGCTCACAACATTTGGTTTTCCGACATCAAAACCGCTTCACTTTTATGCATGCCGGAAAATACCAGTATTTTATTTAGATAAACTTAATGCCAATCTAATATTTATCAAGAGAGCGAACTAAGTGCATTCACTGGAGACAAAATTGTGAATGTTTGTGAAAACCAGCGGACTGTTGAAATCACTTAGATGGTGATAACACAGGCAGCCCAGACTCGACATATATTTCCCGCCTTTTGGGTTACCTGTGGTATGTGTCATAAGCGATCTCGGAAGAGTTTACATAATTGCTCCTTGTGAATTCTCTTTTCCGATTCCTACGAAATAAATCTTCAATAATAAAAGATTGATACTTAATGAAGTTTTGTGAGTGGATTTGGGGACTTCTGAAGCAGTTTATTAGGCCTCGAGGTTTTTGTAGTTGCCATGCCCACGCATCTTGAAAGCACCGCCTGCGATGTCTACCGCTGATTTGTGGACCGATCAATCTGCAGATCACATACCGAGAGAAATATTTTGAATTCGGAATTTATTTTCCAGGCCGTTTTCACGTCGTTTGGCCTGAAACGTGGATGAGAAGTACTTACACATGTCTGGATTTGTGTGCCGAAAGCAGAGGCGAAATCGATTTGAATTTCTTGTCGAATTTCGGCGGCGAATGAGGTGACATCGATGAAAAGCGGCTCGAAGCTGCATACCTTGTGTATATTTGTAGCTATGAGGTAGACACGCGGCCAACGGTCAAAACCTCGAGGCCTAATAAACTGCTTTAGAAGTCCCCAAATCACCCCAAAACCACTCACAAAACTTCATTAAGTATCAATCTTTTATTATTGAAGATTTATTTCGTAGGAATCGGAAAAGAGAATTCACAAGGAGCAATTATGTAAACTCTTCCGAGATCGCTTATGACACATACCACAGGTAACCCAAAAGGCGGGAAATATATGTCGAGTCTGGGCTGCCTGTGGTGATAAGTGAAAATGTAAAACCTGACAAAAAGATAAAGAGCTGCACAAGTAGACGAACAAACTTGTAAGTATTCCTTACTTTATAATTATAATTACAAATGTTAATGCTCAATTTCTCAGTCTCAATAAATAAGCTTGTTATTTTAAAAACTGTTGAATGTTCATTGAATGTTGTATTCAGTTCACTCCGACACTCGTTTCCCAAATTTTCCTTGTACCACGATTTAGTAGCGTTCAGCTGTATAAGCTAGGCTCCATGTTTTTCGTCCTTTTTTTACAAGCCTTTTTCTCTTTGAAGGCAGTTTAAGTTTATTTGTGTGTGAATACTACATTAATTAAAACAGCAAATCCACAAAGCCCAAGCTTTTCACGCATTTATGCTGCAGTTTTTGTCGATTCCTCGGCTGACTTGCGAGAGCCGGTTCGGGTTGCTTCTTGTTCAGTCAAGTGCCAAAACATAATTTCTCGTGAAAAACGGTAAATAAGAAAGATGATTTTCACATTCTTTGTCTAATGTTAACGTGAATATCCTGGTATGGAATTTTAACATGATTTTGTCTCTGTTCGCGATAATAACAAGATCGAGCTTGAAAATACAAAATATTTATGTGCGGGCAGCTTTTCAAACCATTGAATACCACCAAGTATGCTTTTCAAAATGGGGCAATACATCAAGATTGGTATATATAATATACAACTAAAATTAAAACCTCTTTCTCAGAAATTTAAAAGGTTTGTCGTCGTTTTGCTTTTTCATTCCCTCGGCCTCATCAACAAGCCTCCGGTCTTCCATTTTCACGACCTGGCTGACAACAAACAACGTCGAAGACAGCGCGTGTACGACGCAATCGCTCTTTTGGCGGGAAATATTTACGCACACGTAAATTACGAAAATGTACGGAAAACGTACGTACGGTTTCGTGAAACACCCCATACGTAACTTCCGCGCGCGTAAATGCTTACAAGCACTCGTAATTTACGTGCGTTTTGTGCAACGGCGCCCAGGGCCTTTAACAATTTTCATAATACGAAATCAAAACCGAATCAACATGATAAATAAAACTGATGAATACCTCAGTTTTAAATAAATACGTTTTTTAAATAAACAAGCAAAATAGAAAAATAGACACAAGAAGTTCACAAAATATACGGCCAACAGTCACGTGGAAATACTACTAAATAATATCAGATGGACTATATTTCAGTATCACTTGTATGTTCGACGCAAACCGAAGGGTTTTCCTTACGGAGTCACATACGACACGACACAGCTATATTGTGCGTCACTGACATGCGCAGTAGAATACAGAGCCTTTGCACTCTGGGTCTCTATACGTATCTCTGTTCATTGTATAGGATTTTCACTGTGAGGGTCTTTATAAAGGGTAATGGTGAAGCCCTTGGCTTTATAACGAATGACTGCATAGGAGGGTCTTTATGCCCACTTCACTAATAAGAGTGAGGGTATATCTAAAGATTCATGGTAGAGACCAAATGGCTTTAAAGTGCCTATAACCCCCAAAAGTTTTTTTTTTGAATTGAAACTTTAAACCATTATTTAGAACTTAAGGCAAAAATAGGAGGCTAAAACTCAACAGTATTTTTTTTACGGCGTTTCAAAGTTGAGAACCAGAACATGTGGCCGTCAGTTTTCAATTCCCTTTGGGAGCCTGGAGACCAGTGGCCTGTGACGTGTATGTAGTCAGGCGTTCGTTCAATCCCATACAAACGTCTCTTATTTCTGCGACTTTTGCAAGCTCACCACATGATAAATATCCAATGAAATATCACCAAACTTGGTAAATTTACTAATTTCGTTGTGCCCTTTCTTGTGATGGAGTTTATTTCCTATTGATTAGACTATAATAGGACGTTTTTCCTTTTTGAATTCTTTTTCTTATTCAGATTTTCCAACTCCTTTGAGAATACCAAGACAATAGTCTAAATTAAAGGAACAAAAGAAACCGTGCAAAGGATTCTGGTAGTTGTAGTAAAAATGCGCCCGATTGACGTCATAATTCCAGGCCCTCACCAAGACTCGCGCTGACTTCCAACTGGAAACAGGAAGCCCAAAACGGATGTTTTCGCTAACTTTGACGCCAGTAAAATCGTCGAAGTTTATTTTTTTCACTTTTATTTTTTCGAATTCTTTGTCAGGGCGCTATACAGAATAGACGTCAAAAATATTTTTTTGGGGGTTATTTGTTAAGAACTCAGGCACTCTCTGCATATTGGTAAGCCAGGCGGCGTCTATTTAACAAATATAACCGGGTCTGTTGTGTTCTGTACTCTGATAAAAACACTACTTTACCTGTAGAACATGAGAAAAGAGTTTGCGCGGGACAATGGTGTAAAGCGCGCACTGGACTCAACAAAAGCGCATGCGCGGGACATTTTCCGCGTTGTACAGTGACGGAGTGCCACAAGAGGCAAGGTTGTATATTTTTAGTTAAACTCGTTATAAAACTGCTCAGTGCCAGGCTACACGTGTGAAATCTATTGTTTCTAATGATCGGAAATATATTGTTTGTCATTTTTAATCGCTTTATTACGCCCTGTAATTTACAAATTATGTTGATGTACTCTGTACGTTCGGATCGTTGCAGTCATGACCGTCCGTTTGGGAGAACTACCCTGAGTGTTGTCTTATTGAGCTTAGGTTCTCCACACGGGTCTTTAAATAATGGTTCGCGTAAGAACAGGAACACTCAACAGTCAGGAATGCACAAAGGTGTTAATTTTTTGAAACTTGATATCTCATTGGTTAAACAGAAATAAACCTCCTAAAATAGGAAATAACTCTGATTTCACCCTTTTTTTTTTTTAAGAAAATGATTGAAGCGGACAATATGTAACTATGTAAAAAGAGAGAAAGAACCTATTTGGGGAACATTGAAATATTTTATAATATCTCCGCTTTTGTTTTAGTGTCTTTCTATTGGCTGAATTTGTTTTGGAATCAAAAACATATACAACGAGCGATTTCATGCATTTTAATTTGAGAACATTAATACCACTAGTCAAGAGATATCTTTAGAAAAAATTGAACCATTATTTATTTGGGATTTGTGAAATCGCATTCATTGCCGTAGAACAATAGATCTTGCTCCAGTTCTTATACGAACCTTTACTTAACCCGATGTTTTTCTGTGAGTATGAGCCGTCTTTATAAAGGTTCATGCGAAGCCCTACGAGAGCTCAGTAGAAGATGAAACACTGTATAGCTGATTACCCAATGATTTATTGACTAAGATATTCAAATATAATAAGATATATATATCAATATCAATGAACACCTTATTCAGCAAGATGAAACGCTTTGAATTCACTATTTTAACACCATAAAATAAATAACCACACAAATGAACAAGCTATGGCGTTTTACAACCCCACTACTTTTTAACATGTCTGTCAGTCTGTTAGCCTACTGGCTCTATCAACTTAGGCCCCGCCCACACCAATACGTTTTCATTTGAAAACGGAAACGTTTTGTTGCATTTACTCCAGTCCACACGAAAATGATATGAAAACGCAAAATTTTGTAAACGTTCTCAAAGTCGATCTACACGAGGTTTTACAGAGAATAATCAGACACATCCCCTAGTAGCCTATCTAGCTAGTTTCAAGGCTGTCGTTAAGCAGGGCGAAACTACTAAGGAGTCCATCTCATATTTTATTTGGTACCATATCACATCAGTTTGGAAGCATGGCTACACTTAGCTCCAACTCTACTCTCCGTAATTGCATGGCTATTTGCTCAACTTATTAACTTCATTCGGTGAGTTTATTTATTTATTGCTGATTTGCAATCAATCCTAAGAGATTCAGATAACAAAAACGTGGCTGTCATGTTGGCTACAAGACAATAGAAGCCATGCAATGAGCAATCTTTTGTTAACGTCAACCAAGATGACGGCGATGACACCAAGTAAAAACAAGCAGTTAGTTCTAAAATATCCATGGTTCCAAACTGATGCATCAGGTACTAGATGGACTCCACTAGTAATTTTCCCCTGCATTAGGCCATTAGTATATCCATATCTCGCATTCGTTTATCATCCTGATTTACACGGCCTGTCGCCATTACAGGTCACGCTAGTCGGTGGTTTGTCATCAGAAGGACATTTCCCGTCCGCCACTTCGACCACCTTGCCATCGGTACCAGTCCTCTGGCAGATCACGGTCAGGGCTTGAGTTCCCTTGCCACAAGTAGTAGAGCACTGGGAATAGATTATAAAAGAAATGAATAAATAGGTATGTTAAAGATGACTTCGTCTCGTTGCCAATGTGCCTGCGCTATCGTAACAGTCGCCAACCGGGAATTATGCATTATGCCGGCCGACTAGAGAAGATTTCGTATGAGTGGGAACCAGCTAAGTCCCAAGGACTTCTGGCTTGTATTTTGTCTGAATGGGTTAATGTGATCCCTGTGGTTTGTAATGGTTTGTGACGTCACTGCTCAGTCTTGCCAGTAGCCGTGACGTTCAAACCACAGGGATCCCATTAACCCACTAAGAAAAATGACAGCCAGAAGGCCTTGGGACTAGGCTGAGTGGGAACGATATACGACATGCATAACAGTACCGTAACTATGCCATACCGTAACTTCGTAATTTGATTAGATCAGAAAGACAAAAAATAGGGAAGCCATTGCATGTCACAGCTTGCCGCACGGTAACGGTGCTGTAAAGGTACGGATACGCAACATTGCGCGCAATATTGCCGGCAACAGCGAAATTACAACGTGCGTCCACTTCTGAAATTGTTTCGTGCAGTGTTGCAGTGCAACCTGTTTCACCTTAACTTGTACACTCATATGAAATCCGTTCTTACTCGCATTAAGCATTGTGATCGCATTAACTAGGAAGTTGTTATTTGGGCCTGTAAAGTTCTCAATACTTACAGGTCCAGTTTTGACTGTGTTCCACTCTGCAGGGCAAGTTATGTTACCACACGTCCTGGCCACCGCTGGTTTAGGTCCCGTACAGGATGAGTCGGCTACTAACTCTTCTTCACCCAGCGAGTCAATCACACACGTCACTTCTCGCTTCTGTTCACCGATGGAGCCATCGTTACAACCCTTAGTACATTCATCCCATTCACCTGAACTCCATCTATGTCACAAAAATAATATGCATTAAAGTTAATTTGTCCGGCGTACGAGATTGAAAAGACCACTGTGAAGATCACAGAAATATGTTAACCATTGTTTGCTCTCAAGTTTTCTTTTGGATGCCTAAATCTATTGCCATGTGAATTTCCTGTCAATTAGATCTAATTTATGGACCGATTTTCTTGTTCATAAGACTCATTCCCCGCTGCTGCCAATTTGGACTCTTATGACGACACAGTGTTGCCCCGGTAACAACACTATGGGGTACTTGTTACTAGTGCAGCCTCTGTAGAGTGGACATTGCTCTAAAAGCTACTCAACATGTGATACTTAGCTTGTTTGTCTAATATGGAATGGCGTAGAGCCAATCAGATCGCGTGTTCTTAGGATGTTTTCTGAGCTCATCTCATTAGTTAGGTATTCTCACCTTCCTTGACATTTTTGCACATTACAAGTCCTCGACTTCTCAGCAGGTCTCTTTCCTTGACAGTATTTATCATCCACCCATGAGCTGTCGTCCTCTCGCGTACACACCGCAAATAGTATATCCGTACCTAAAACACGACCGCAGAACATTCTTGTTAATATTCCCAATCTGATGTTAATCAATATATACAACGCTGGCGAGATTTTAAATTTGTAAAATAAGTTTTGTAAAATTATTTCCTTTTTTTCGTTATTTCTCGATTGAAGACTCTGGAATAAACACTCACTATTCTCTCAATCCTTTCCTTCGAATATGACATATAGGTTACACGGTTACGTACGTAAGCTGGCCCTTGCGTTTACACGGATCTACCCTTCTAGACTGCTATCACACATGTAAAAAGCAGGTCTAGTTCTGTACTTGTGCTGGTAAAGTAACCCAACTGTTTCGGAATTCTTTCGTACTGGTTAAAATACGCCCGGCACAGTGTAACTATTAGAGAAAGATCTTTGAATAAATGGAGCCTAGAATTAGCTGATATACTTATCAGTGATGCCATTGATTCCTAAATAAATGAAAATAGCGGAAGTTAATTTGTTTTTCCCTGTGTCGGTCACTTGTTTTCCAGATCGACCTTTATATCAGCGATGCCTGGCTATACTCTGGTTCCAGAGGCTCCAAGAAATAACAGTCGAAGAGGAAAGAGAAGAAAGAGAAGAGCCCCAGGCGTTATCCATTGAGAATCTCACTTCCAAAACACGACAAACCGGTCTTACTGGGCCATTGGCAAGCCAGTGAACCAGCACTCACGATGGTACGGTGCTGGTAATGATTAGATTTATCCAATCAGGGATGAGATTCAAATTCACAACCTAAGTTCGGCATCACACCGCGGCAAAACGGTATGCTCCGCTGGCCAAAAGAACGAAGGCGTTGCTATCAAATACAAATTACCGAGGGTTTCAACTTTTTTAGTAAATAATTTTATAACTTAGTAAACTCACAGTGAATTACAAATTAAGAAAACGTCGACCTGTTAAAGTCTTAGGCTTAGCTTTTAAGTAGTTTTCTTATTTTTTGACAAAACAGTTCACATATAGATACTTTTAAGCAGAAATTTTAAAATTACGGGTATGTGCCTGTTGTTTCATTTCAGTTTTCGCGGGAAACTGGGGGCGGCCGCGCACCGACAAGAAATAGCAAATACGCATGCGCGTAACGTTTTGCCGCGGTGTGGTTCGGCATGGAAGTGCGATTCTCAACGGATAACACCAGAGGCTCTTCTTTTTCCGGCTTCTCTCCTCTTACTTGTCCCGGCATGCCTCTGGGACTCAGGGCTGGCTAGGGCTTGTAAGCAGTGCAGCATTTTTCATCAAAGAGTGTCTCGTTCATCGCATACGCTGCATTGTATATTATAAAGTCATATTGTACTCTACATATTGCACTATGCATTCCAAGACATAAATATATTATGATCGCTTTTTCTGTTCCATAAAGTGCATGCTGTTAATATTCAGTTGAATGATAAGAGTTGGCACTTGTTCTCAAGATTTGTTTGCGTGAGTGCAACTCGGTATTGGAACACACCGTCAATATGAAATGTGTACAAATGAATGCTCGAGATAGCCATTTTGAAATAGCTGTTTATTGTGTCTTCTTTTCAGTTCGATTGTTACAAATCAGGGGAAAGAAAGGCATTGCAGGTTCTTACCTCCTCCACAGCCTACGGAACATCCCTCAGCCTCCATCTTCCACAAGAAACGGGCTGCCTCTCTGGATAAGACAGATGAGCTCGAGCCCTTGATGTACTTGTACGCAACCTTGTACTTGCTTTCCCAGTCTTGTACAAAGAACTGAAGAAATGAATAAAAGATTTGTGGTTCTGTTTTAATAGTAATATTAACAATGACATCAATATCGCTTAGTCACCGAGAAACGAATAGTATTTTAACCGGCTGTGTTGCATCATTTGTTAGGAAAGAGCTGACCCTTCTTTAGTCAATCTTCTGCAAACCTTTACTTGATTACTTCCGGGCTCCAATATGGCCGCCGCAAATCAAGAGGGGGTGGTCTATCTCTTCGTGATTGTGACATATAATCTTGACACTTTGACAGATTTTATAAAGTCAAAACCTTAACACAGTTTTGTGACAGTTTCCATGGAAACGCATAATGTGACCTTTGAACTCTAATTTTAAGGAAAAGTGGGAAAAGCCTCCTGGAGAACGGTAAAAGTTGTTGATATAGTAGGCATTTTCATGCAAATGAATCAAGGTTAGTGCACACTTCGGTGCTCCAATTTGAAAAGTTGGTTATTATTGGAATGTTTGTTAATTCGGTGGAAACTTGAAGACATCAAATTTCATATTTTCCTTAAATTGCCTTCCCCTTAAAATAACCAACTTTTCAAATTGGAGCAGTAACGTGTGCACTTACCATGATTCTCTTGCATGAAAATACCCACTATATTAACCGACTTTTACCGTTCCCCAAGAGGCTTTTCCCAATTTTCCTTAAAATTAGAGTTCAAAGGTCACATTACACGTTTCCAGGGAAACTGACAAAAAAAGGTATTAAGGTTGTGACTTTATCGAATCTATAAAAGTTCTGAGACTATATCTAACAATCACGAAGAGATAAACCACCCCCTCTTGATTTGCGGCGGCCATATGGAATAGTTTGAGACCCATGCCTTAATGCCCCTGAGTCTCTTCTTCCCCTCTCCCCTTTCTCCTTCTCCCCTCCTCCCTCCCCACTGGGCCTGATACTCAGGTTCAGAACCAGGGTCAACCCGCTTTGCCAGTAAACACGTGGGAATGTCTGACCCGGGTTCATGTGAAATGTTGACGAAAAGCGAATCAGAGCATGCGCGCATGTACTTATTATATCACTGATACCAAAACAAGATGGCGAGCAGACATAAAATTTAAAGCTGACTCGGGCTAGCCCAACCCACCTCGAACGACAGGCAACCCGCTTCCATGTGAAACAAAACTGACGGCATTATTGATCATATTTGTCCTGCGCATTGTTAACGCTTTATCGCAAGAAGTTTGGATGTTAACTAATACATTTATTTCGGCGCGAACGTTTACGTCACTAACATGTGGTGAAACAATATTGTCCCTCGTTCGCAACGCTCACTCCCGCTCACTCCCGCGGCCATGTAATATCCTCTATTTAATGTATTAATAATAATGTACGATCATGGAATCTGGGTACCAGATGTGGGGCGAGGACTTGTAATAAGCCTCCTATAATATTCACAAACGAGGCAAACTCACTGTGCCAAAGGTAAGGCGCGAAGTGCTGCCAAGGAGGTAGTAGACCTTAGGGCTCGGTTATACGAAGCAAGGGTATCACTTTATCCCTAAGGATAGTGTGAAATATGTAATTGTAATCTGTACAGTTCACCCTCGGGTTAGTGTACCCTTGCTTTGAACAACAGCGCCCAGGGTACCAATCATAGTAACAAACAATAAAATTATAAACAATAAAACACAACAACTGGAGAAAGTTGAAGTCACACAGTTATAAGTTGGTTGTCCCTTCAGTTTTGTTCCTTGATTAAACCATCAGCCACTGTTGTTAGGAACCTAGTAGCTTGGTTCGACTCACGATTCAATATGTTCAACCACATAAATAAAACTCTATTTTTACCATCTCTACTCTATAACATTCGTAGAATTAGGAAATATTTATCGCGTCAGATGATAGGATCGTTAGTTTATGCCTTTATAACGAGTAAATTATAATATTGTAATATTTTATTGTATGGCCTTCTTGATACACATATTTCTAAACTGCAGCGTGTACTAAACACAGCAGCCACATAACTTTGTACAGCCTTCACTGGCTTCTAATAAAAAAAACTAAGAAAGAATAACCATACTAGAACTGCAATCTGTGCTTGTAAGTATAAATAAAATATGATCATTAAAATAAAATTATAATAATCAAATATTTGATTAGAAGGCTGCACAAAGTCGGCGTAATGTGGCAAAACCGAGACAGACCCCATTAAAATTTATATAGTAGTATAGAGATGTATTGTAATATAGTCTTACTGCTAGTTTTGTAATTATTTTCAATTTTCACATTACTTGTAATGCGCACATGAACATAAACAAATATGTATTAATGTTCTATGCGCAATATAAATTATACTATTATTATTACTATTACTATTAGTATTACAACATACCCTCGTTAAAGAATTATGAGGCTCAATCCTCAAAGTTAATATTAAAATCGTTAAAACTTTTAAAGAATTAAGAACGGATTGCAGCTTGTCCCAAACAATCGGCAGAACCGTACTTGAATAGAAATATTAAGCTATAAGTTCTGTTGAACAATTATAATTCCACTTTCTCTGATGTTCATGTCGGAGCGTGATGCTTTGCGCGACTCGAACGAAATTTCGTATAATCTGGAATTTCGGCTTGAAGAAACTATTCATCCTCGCAGAGCATAACGGTCGACAGAACGTTTTTAAACGGGAACTCAACCCTAAAATCAACCCAACGACTTTACAAAGATGTATTCGAAAGAAATAAGTTCTGCTATTTTATTTTTCTGTGTGTCTATGAGGAGAAAATTAGTCTCCAAGTTCGATTTTCCGCTGAAAAATCGATATTGTGTGGCGGCCAATTCAGCGCAAATTTCCCCATAACGTACGTCACACATACCAAGGAAAAACGATCACACCTCTAGCACAAAGAAAACACAATGGTCCGCAGTTAGAAGCCGTTAGTCCCGCTATTCAATGTCGGGGACAGCATGGCAAAACTAATTTATTCCCCGTATCCTACGTCACAAATTACAAGACTTGAGCCGTCTGTACATAGCGGACCGACGTTGCGAGGAAGGTTTTCGGATTTTCTCTTGCTTGACGCGCAACACAGAAAAATAAAATAGCAGAACTTATTTCTTTCGAATACATCTTTGTAAAGACGTTGGGTTGATTTTAGAGTTGAGTTCCCCTTTAAGGAATGCTCCGACAAAGAACGATATCACGTATTCAGTAATTTTCCATTCTTCTTTCTCGTAATTTCATTGGTTGATGCTCATAACAAACACCAGCAAAGGCAGCAAGGAACTATATTTTCATTAGATGACTTTTTAAATCTTAATTTATTTTTGATAATACTAACTGTGGTTTGATTTCAAAGAATATCGTATGCGGGAAACGTTATCATATTTCTAATTCATTTAATATATAATCAAAGATTGAAAAATACTTTAAAATACAATAAATCCCAAACTGCAGTTTACCTCTAGTTCAACTGTAGCTGTCAGCGGTCCCGGAGCAGTGATCGTCTCTTGGTTATCAGAGGACCTCACGTACGAGAACGTTGTCCCCGCAGCAGTAAATGAATAGGGTGACTGGAAGATCTGGTTGTTCATGTTCAGTAGATCTTTTCCGCTGGTTAACTTCATGGCTTTGATAAATACAAATAAAACAGAATGTTAATACTCCAGTTTCGTATTCGAAAATGACCGCTGAATGCAATGACTACAGACGCATGTACTCAGGCTTAGCCTCATTCTGAAGTTAAACTTTCATAAATACCAGCGAGAAGGTGGGCTATTTACAACTCTGCGTATTGTTGTAGTTTCGCATCATTGCACCTTCTCGCTGGTATTTAAGAATGTTTAACTTCAGAATGAGGCTAAGCCTGAGTACATGCGTCTTTAGTCATTGCATTCAGCGGTCATTTTCGAATACGAAACTGGACTATTCTAATAATCATATACACAACAAAATGTATCGATTCTAATTGGCTGAGAGCAGTGCATTAACCCAAATTGCACTGTACTCAAAATATATGACTATATATGATTAACAAGTAATCATACGGTTTCCTCGTGGAATTTGGTATTAATTTTCACTCTTGTGTTTTTCAAAGAGCTCAAATTGCACTAAAACCCACTCGTGCAAATGAATCCCAAATTGCACTCAAAACCGTATGATTATCTATACTAATTCAACGAAATAGACAAACAAAATTACAGAAATAAAAATAAAAATTCGATACTAGTAACTTGGCCGGTATTAGATAATGGTAGAGAGTTTTTAAACTCAAAAATAGCAACTAAAAGCTATTTACCAAAATTCTATTGTTTACGGAGATTCTCGGGGGAAGGGGGGTCCTCCACGGAAATTTGGGTGGGTGTGCATGGGTCTCAAAACTCTGACCTATTTCAGTCCAAAATATATGATTTTCCATACCCTTTTTCAGATCTAACCCCCAAAATATGAACCTGCCTATTTTGAGGCATTACTCACAATTGTTACCCCGGGAACCTGGGCACGAGTCGACAGCCACGAGGGAGCAGGAAGGAAGATCGTGTCGGGAGTATTGTCGTTGTAAAAGCAGGATTTTGGAGAAAAATAAAGAGTACGAGTTGTTGCGTACCATAAACTGGTCCTTCGAGCCGGATTCAGTGAAAGAATCGACGATACAGTCAGAAAATTAAGCGTGGTAAGCGATAACTATGTATCTAGAAATAGGAAGTGAAACCTCAGAACTGACAAAAGATGCTCAAACTCGACAACGAAACCCCCCGCCGTACCCTAAAGACTATGTAGTTGTACCAGGTAATCAAAAGGATGCAAACAGCATCGACGTAGTCCGAAATAAAAAGACAATGTTGAAGAGAAACCTTGCGAAGAAGGTAAATATTGGCAAGAATTTGATGAGCGATCGAAAGAGCCGCCGAGAGAACGATCTCCGGAATGATGTTCGGATGATGTACAGAGAAGCCCTGAAGGAGTTATGTAACCGATTTGGTGATCCAGAATTGAAATCAAAGTCGCTGATCAGAAAACTTCTAGAGTTGCCAAAGCTCCAAGATCAACCATGAAGGCATTCCCAGACGACCTGCATAATATAGTGAGAACGCTGAAAACCTACGGACACGAAGCAGATCTTCAAGCGACGACTAATCTGGCGCAAGTCATTGGAAAGCTGCCTCCAACAGCGGCGATGTGGAGCAGGAAACGGATGTAGCTTGGGAAAGCAGACCTTGAAGACTTAAACGAATGGCTAGAAAATGAGGTAAAGGTAAAAGAGTTGACCTTTGATAGGACTTTGATAGCCTCTAATAACAGAAGAAACCAGACAAGTACACGCAGTACCGATACCGTTACAGCCTCAACTACCAAACCTGCAGAGTGTTCTGCCAGGGAAAACACCACGCTATTGCATGTGGGATCTGGAGGACAGCAGAAACAGATGAGAAATGCATGGATGTTAGCTAAGAAACACTATCTGTATTTCCGCTGCATAGAAGATGGCAGTGCCCTGTGAAGGAGAGCTGTGGGATAGGATGATAAAAGCAAAGACACCACCCACAACTGTACAAGATGGAGGACAGCGGAGCTAAGCTAAACTTATCCAGCGAGCCGTCCATTCCTGCCGTGGACAGTGCCGGGACAAACGAACAGTTTCAAGAGAGCCAGCATCAGCAAATATCTCGCATGTTGTCTGTGGAGCAACTAAGGACCCTGCAGCTGCAAAACCCATGGGCAAAGTCGCGCTACAGACAATACCAGTACTACTTATTGGACAAAATACTACCCGGATGAAGATGAACGCTGTCCTAGACGGAAGATCGGGATCCTGTTACATTAGAAAGGACATTGCAAACGCGGTAGGCGTACGAGCTGCGAAGAGCTGTTACGAGTCTCTGTGTTTAGTTCTGGAGCAATGATAACTGAAAGCAAGCTAGTACAGCTACAGTTAGAGCGCGTCGATGGAGCTACCAAGCAAAACGTCCACATGTGGATAACACCCGAAATCTGCGAGATAAAAGCAGTCAATTGTATCAAGTACAGAGCAGAATGGCAGCATTTGCAAGATGTGGGTATCCCGAAACCAGTCGGACGTGAAGAGATAGACGTCCTAATTGGTAATGACTACTACCGCGATCTAATTTTACCCCAACAGTATTGCGTTTGGAAGTCTGGTGAGCCTATTGGGCTGACGATCCCCCTTGGTTGGACGCTTGTGGGACGCATACCCAGCTTCGCTGACAATAATCAAATGAGCGCCTAAGCCCATACTTGTCACGTGGAGTTTATACCTGAAGTGCGTGCTAATGAGTTGCTAAAAAATGTGAGATGACGAACTCGTGGGAATTGAGAATAACAATGAACAGTTGTTCACTCCAGAAGAGGAGCTCGCCTTGAGGCTAAAGCATCAAGGCGACATGTGGATAATCGCTATGGAGTTGATATTCCTGGACTGACGAAGTGCCACCTCTACAGAGTAATCGAGAATGGCAGAGGATAGACTCTTGTTCATTGAAAGACACCTCGAGAAACGCCCACATGTAGCAGAAAGGTATAAGAAGGAGATGCAGGCGAACGTAGACAAGGGGTACGTAAGGAAATTGAAAGCTGAAGATGTTGAGGATGGCCCGAGTTGGTACTTACCACATTTCCCGGTCGTGAGGGAGGACAAGTAGACTACCAAAGTAAGGATAGTCTAAGATTCAGTGGCGAGGTATGGAGGGGTTAGCCTGAAATATACAATGTTATTCCGACCACAACTACAGCGAAACGTGTTTGACGTGCTGGGTGCTGATCTGATGGAGGTCTTTTCTCCAGCTAAAATGGCACTACCATCGCTTTCTGTGTGGAAATATGGATCCTATAAGACCTCCCGAGATTTATGAGGTGATGAGACTGACGTTCGGAGATAGAGCTTTCCCTTTTCTAGCGCAGTACATTGTCAGGGAGGACGCAGAGGAACGCACACTAGAGTTCCCCTTAGCGGTGCCCGATCATCCTCAACCAGATATATATTGGATGACAGTATATATGGTATCTCTAGAAAGAATAGAGGAAGCTGTTGAAGTACGAGATGATCTGATGACACTATTTGGAACGGGTTCTAGAAGACATGGCACCCGAAGAGCGCGTTGCCAAAGTGAACATTGAAGAATCAGAACTGCCGAGTGTAAAAGCACTTGGAGTCCAATTCAAGCTAAGCCCACCAGATGATGTCGAGTACACAAAACGAGATTTCTTCAAGAAGCTTGCCACGTTTTTTGACTCCTTACAGGTGCTTGCTCCATTCACTATAAAGGCGAAAATGATGATGCAGAAAACTTGGCTACTTGGCTTGGGATGCGACGAGGATTTCTCAGAGAATCTCAAGGAAAAATGCAGAGTAGTTTCATCAGCTACCAGACCTTGCGGAAGTCCAGGTGCCAAGGTGTTATCGCGCAGTTGACAAGGAGGTGGTGAGCAAAAGAACTTCCATTTACATCATGTCGGACGTATCGCGTCTGGCTTATGCAGCAGTGTACGAAGAGTACGAAGTACGAAGACGAGGACGTGACGGCGAGATTCATCACTTCAAAGGTTAAGGTAGCCCCAACAAAAGCAGTAAGCATCCCACGTCTTAGCTTGAACTAATGGCAACTGTATTGTGCCTGAGGTTAGCAGACAATTTTGCTGGAGATCCTCCTCACCACTTGGACTTTCTGGACAGACAGCATGTATGTCATTTATAGGTTTCAAGGTCAGTCGAGACGTTACAAAACCTTTGTAGCAAATCGTGTAACATAGATTCATCAGAGGTCGAATCCGTATACTACCAAACTAACAAGGAAGATTACAGCCAAGAGATATTTGTGGCTGTTCACGAGCTCAGTAACTAGAGCGGTGGTGCATTTGGAAATGGCCAGTTCGTTAAACACTGCAGACTTCCTCGACGCATTCAGTCGCATGGTGGCGGTCAGAGGAAAGCCGGAAGAGGTCTACTTGGCTTGATGGATTAGGAACGATTTTCCAATGACAGTACCAATCGCGGTATTAAATGGAACTGGCACCCCCACCGGATCGCACTTTGGCGGAGTATTCGAGTCACTTGTATAGGTCGCTAACCGGACCCTGACGATAATCGTGGGAAACACTGGTCTCAGCGATGACTAGCCTACGTAGCAGGCGATTTGAAGAATTTTTCAAAAATCCCAAATATCGCGGCCATACACGAGGAAGAAGTGGGTCGAAGTACGTGACAACCAGAGGGTCGATGATGTTGTCTTAGTCATCGATCAGAACGCTCCGCCGGAAGATTGGCTACTGGTACGTGTCGAGAGAGTGTTCCCAGGCCAGGATGGACGAATCCGTGTCATCCAAGTGAAGGTTAAGGAACACAGCTACATTAGGCCCATGCATAGTCAGGATGTGCCCCTTGAACATTGACGCTGCATAGAAGAGCGAGATTCCGGATCCGCTCTTGAAGGAGGAGAATGTTGAAGCCAAAAAGCTCCAGGCATTATCCACAATTGTTACCCCGGGGATCTGGGTACGAGTCGACAGCAACGAGGGAGCAGAAAGGGAGATCGGATTGTTGCGTTGTAAAAGCAGGATTTGCGAGAACAATAAATGGTTAGAAAACCGGTACGAGTTGTTGCAGTACCAAAGCTGTCTTAATTGCGTTATCGAATTCAAGCATATTTTTAACTTCTTCATGGTTTGTTCTCGATCTCGATCAAAACGAGAAACTAAGAGGAATCACCGAACATGTGTGGTCTAATACTTCCATGTCAAAATCATACCTTATTTCATAAAAAGGCAACATTTATAACCCAATTTCAGACTAAATCAAATCGAAAGACATACCCCTTGGGGCGCCACAAACTCATATAGCTTATATATAATAATCCCCCCCCCCCCCCCCCGCGATGAATAATTAGCTATATTGTGACCATTATATATCTAACTGCGTCTTACCAAGAAAGTTTTGGGAATTGGCTTGCTCCGCGACTTTGATGCCACGAGCTCCAGCGGGGAGAGTTGCGATCGTTTGGTAGTCCGCTGAAACAGAAGGTGTAATGACGCATGTCAGCTACGTCCAGTTACCATCAAGTAGAAAATGCTGGAAAGGCTAGTAAAGAACCGATGGCGACGGACGAAATAAACATTTGGGGGAGCTAAGACCTATGAGTGGTGTAACAAATGATGAGTATAGTTACAAACTTTAAGAAATGCATGAAAGTTTTTCTGCAAAATGGCTGATCCCCTTCCCCCGCGGGAAAGAAAGGTTTCCTCACCTCCATAGTAATCAGGAGTTTTGTCAAATCTGGACCGACTAACAGAACAACCAGAGCCATCTCCGTTGCACACTCCACAACGATCGGCAATGGCAGATGGCTGATCCCCTCCCCCCTCGGTAAAGAAAGGTTTCCTCACCTCCATAGTAATCAGGAGTTTTGGCGAATTTGAACTGACTAATAGAACAACCAGAGCCATCTCCGTTGCACACTCCACAACGATCGGCAATGGCAGATGAGCCAAGCACGTCGTCACACCCAAGTTTCTATGGAATAGATATAAACCAAAACACTATTGAGATTAAGAAACAAAACGATATACAGAAATACTAAATGAGAGCAAACCGAAATACAATATTAGTCAGAATGGTTTATCTGATTTTCTTCCCTGCACAGACTCTAATTTGTTCTATTCTTTAGCTTTTTCCTAGTAGTTTGGATAATCCTATGGAACGTTTAGGTCCAACTTAAAATGTTAACCATCGCGCGTTTGTTTTCGTTTCTTTTTCGTTTTCTTTACTTTCAAGGTTTTGCCGTTTTGTATTCAATTCCGTATTTTCCTTTTTTTCATGAACGATGTCATATTACCTTGCAGACGCCTTGTAGACAGACGCCGCGATATCCACTACCATCACACATTGTCCCATCCTTTACGTTACCAAATGTAGACGTCATGACAGAACTCCCTCCAGTTCGTGAAATACACTTCAACTTACAGCGTTCCCTACCTGAAAGGAGCAAGAAAAAAGAACAACTCTGGTCGGTAACATGGTCAGTACAATGCATATGGTCGGTATATGTGGTCGTTATGTGGTCGGTATGCAGTCGGTATGAGGTCAGTATGTGCACGGTATAACGTCGGTATGTGGTCGGTATGATGTCGGTATGTGGTTGGTATGAGGTCAGCATGTGGTCGGCCCGATGTCTGTATGTAGTCAGTTTGTGGTCGGTATGTGGTTGATAATTAATCGATTAGTGGTTAATTAGTAGTCGATATGTGGTTGGTATGTTCTTTTACTAAAAACGATCTAGCCAGTACCAATGTACATGTTTACGTACTCGACACAGCTCCGCTGGGATCGTACTCCCAGAAATACGTCATTCCACCAGCAAATTTCACATTATTTTTCCCTTGGCACTGAGTCAAACGTGTATGAGGTGTCCCTGTTGGGCATTTCTGATAGAATAAAGGCAAACAAGGTTAGGTATCAGTAACACTTCTGACAGTTGAAGTGTATTTCGTATGAGTGGGCAGGCGACGGTAATGACTTACGTCACGGTTACTCTACGACATGCCTTGACGTTGAAATGGTTTCCCTATTGTTTTTGTCCTTCTGATCCAATCAAATTACAGAGTTACGGTACAGTAGAGCAGATTTCGTATGAGTGGGACAAACTACCTAACGGCATGTCGGTAGCCTTGCCGTAACCGTTCTGTATTTCTGTAATTTGATTGGATCAGCAGGACACAAACAATAGGGAAACCATTTCAATGTCACGGCATGCCGTAGAGTAACCGTGCTGTAGTCAGTGCTGTAGTTTGTCCCACTCATACGAAATCTGCTCTAACTTAAAGTACCTCAAGCATGTTAAGGCATGGTTTATTCAGCAATTCTGTTATACACTCTAAATTCGCTAACTTTGTCATTTTTCAATGAAATACCATAGAAATCGGTAATTAGGCAGCAATCATATGTATCGACATTTTAAGTTAGGTATTCTCGTGTTTTGGTGGTCACGTGATCTTAAGGCTGATAAAACAAAGAATTCAAAATGGGCCGGTCACAGTGCATTTTTAAAGTAACGATTCCTGGCTTATCTGATTACATTTCTGGTTGTCCGTAAATCTCTGTCTGGAATGGTTGACATTTTCCCATTGTAGGTGAGAAAATTGGGGAAAACTGGTTCCAAGAACAGGTCACGTGACCTGTTTTCTCTATTTTCGCCTTAACAATCTATCAGGGTCAACCATTCCAAGCAGATCTTTAGAAACAACCAGAAGTGTAATCACATAATCAAGAAACCGTTACTTTAAAAATGCAGTGTAACCGGCCCATTTTGAGATGAAATTTCCAGATTTTGTAATCACGTGGCTGATCACGTGATAGACATTTTACAACAAAATCTGTTGAAACGACTCAGAACACCGAGCTTTATAGTGATATCCACTATTTTTGTAGAATTCGCCAAACATAAGCCACTCTATTCAATAAAATAGCTTTAGCCTCGATTTCATGCTCAAACCATGCCTTAACATGCTTGAGACGGTTATGGTAACGTTATGGATGCACTCATACGAAATCCGCTTTATGCCAACGACTCAGTGGCTTTACTTTGAGGATACGCCGCTCAAACCAAAGAACATAGATTATAAATCACTACGACAAATACGCCAAAATACGCCATGCATAAAACTCAGATAAAAAAAAGTTTGGTTCTTAAGTGGAAACCCGAACAAATGTACACAATAGCTGTCATAGCTGACACCAAAATAAGCCGTTCAAAAGACAAATTTCAGCTAGTAATTTATCCGTCATATTGCAACATAAAGTTATTATTTGAACGTTTGACCGCTGTACAGATACATCCTTCTTCCGGCCCACAGTTACTCGGTATTTCAGTCGCATGCGTGCTACATTGTGTTTCACCGTACGTGTTGAACGGCATTTTCTCACAACTCTTTCAGTTTTGAGACGAAAGATCGAGTCCCATTGCACTAAATAAATTCGAATTAATGTACATCTGAATTGATCAGTTGGAATACCTGTCGTTGTGGGTAACTTACCGGTGTTTTGCAGAACGTGAACTCAATTGACAGTCCTGGGCAGAGTTTACCGCCATTCTTTGGGCTATAGTTTAAAACAGATTATGCTGTTACATTCATGTAGAAAAGAGTGAGTCAGAGCAGGCAGGTTTGTATCTTAGGTGTATCAGAATTACAGGGTAAAAGAGGGAATGAATTTGTAAAACAAAGACGACAAAAGCTCAAAACAATAAACAGCAGCAAAACAACCACACAATACAAATAAACCTAACCCCAGAATACAAACACCTAACCCCAGAATACAATACACCTAACCCCAGAATACAATACACCTAACCCCAGAATACTATACATCTAACCCCAGAATACAATACACCTACCCCCAGAATACAATACACCTAACGCGATTAAATGCAGCTTAAAGAACATAGACCAACCGTCATGCTTTGCGCGCTATGGTCGCCATTTTCTTACAGTAGAAAAGTCGGTTTTATACGAGTTGTCTTGAAAATCATTGCAATCCTGTTTTTTGTATGACAGTTTCAATTTGAATGTGATGTAAAGTGGTATGCTGTAGTTTCAATTTGAATCTGTCTTTGTAAAGTTTCTTTTGCAGTTTTCCTGTTTACCTTGATTGTTTCAGGAAGCGGAAATAAACAAAACAAAAGGCCGCTAAGCATCACGGTTGGTCCATATTATTTACGTGCTGCATGAAATAGGGTATAGATTTTCAGGGATATAGGTCTGAAAAAGGGTCATATAGTTTGGTCTGAAATAAGGTCAGGGTTTTGAGCCACCCACCCCCGCCCCCCCCCCCCCCAACCCCCGTTTCTTGGTTTTGTTAAGTTCTGTTTTAGACTAATTTGTTTCTTTTTCTTTCGTTTTTTTCCGTTACGACATACTCACGTTGGATTATTACAATGGCGCCGTTTCGACTTGACCCCTCCCCCACACGTATGGGAACACGAACCATATGATGACCATGTACTGTAACCACCGTCCACAGCTTGGGGTCCCTCGCTACCAAATGCCACGCACATGCCTCGTCTGCACCACTGAAATGTAACACATCCAAAATCATAATTATAAATCATAAAGAAGTTTGCTTGCATTCATCTTGCCTCTTTGTTGCCCATTTCAGACGATGTGACAGATCTCCAAAGAATTCATTGCTTTGTTTTCGAATTCTGAAAATTTATACATTTCCTCTAGTTCTTGGGACTCAGAACGACAAAAGAGTAATGTCAGGCGATCTGAAATGGCACGATGAAGAGACAAGCCGAATGGCTCTATTAATCAGGGATTATCTATATATATATATATATGAACTTTAATTGCCACTCGCCAACAGAACATTTTGGAGTGCACTCGATCGATCATTGGCCAAAAGCGATCACGTGACGTGATAGTGTTCGTCCTCCGGCGCTGAGCAATATTAGGCGTCATAGTTCGCCACGACAAATAGAGTATGCCTGTCTCGGAACTATTATTAATAACAATAATGTGTCCGTCGAGGAACTATCGGCTGATAGTTGCCCGCGGAAATTTGATGTTATTAAAACAAATATAAGCCGAGAACGCAGTATGCTAGTTTTAAGAACATCAAATTTCCAAGGGAAATATCAGCCGATAGTTCCGAGACAAACACACTGTAATTAATGAAAAGTCCGAAGACTACAGCAAAGCTGATATACAACGTAAAAATCTAACACAAAGCACTACGGTTAGCTAGGCCTGACACGAAAAGCGCTCGGACCAGATTGCAGCCATAGACATCTGTTTCGTTCTTATTAGAACTCGTCAGTATGGCATAGCAAACAGTACGCAGGCTTCGGTACCACTGCACCATCGACCCGGACTGAGCTAAAAAGCATCTAGTTTCGAGCAACAGAAATGCTTGGTTATCGGGTCACACGCCATTACGTGTGGCGAAAAGCCAAAAACCAAGGAAATCTGAACTAAACGTGTCAGTGCCTTGCGAGAGATATAGTTATTCTGGCCAGACCAGCTTTATAAATGATGACAACAAGAATGATCGGATCTATATAAGACCTACGGTACAAAAATCCATAATAAAAAACTCATAAACACGTCCACGGTATTTGCTTATGATTTTTTTACACTGTAATTGTCGTTATTGTTCATCACAAAATTGTTTTCAGCTCTCCGCGGGCACTATTATACAAATAGACTGTGTCCGTCGAGGAACTATCGGCTGATAGTTGCCCGCGGAAATTTGATGTTCTTAAAACAAATATAAGCCCGAGAACGAAGTTCGAGGGCTTATATGCTAGTTTTAAGAACATCAAATTTCCAAGGGAAACTATCAGTCGATAGGTCCAAGACAGACACAGTCTATTTGCGTTATTGTTCAACACAAAATTGTCTTTCGTGCTCAGCGGGCACTATCGCCTGATAGTTTGCCTCCGCGGACGACAACTATCACGTCACGTGATCGCTTTTAGCCAATGAGCGCGCGCCAAAATTTTGTGTTGAACTATAACGCCTGATAGTTTGCATCCGCGGACGACACCTATCACGTCACGTGATCGCTTTTGGGCAATGAACGCGCGCCAAAATTTTGTGGTGAACTACAACGCCTGATAGTTTGCATTAGCAGACGACAACTACCATGTCACGTGATCAATTTCATCCAATCACAATTGGAGAGAATTGTGTGATAAATTATAACGCCTGATAGTGGTAAGTGGCGGACGAACACTCTCACATCACGTGATCGCTTTTGTCCAATGAGAGAGCGCAACCATTTTGTGGTGATCTATAACCGACTGATAGTTTCCCTTGGAAATTTGATGTTCTTAAAACTAGCATATAATGTGTTCTCGGGCTAGTTTTAAGAATATTAAATTTCCGCGGGAAACTATCAGCCGTAATAGTTCACCACAACATATTCGCGCGCTCTCTTGGCACTATTATTCAAATAGACTGTGTCCGTCGAGGAACTATCGGCTGATAGTTGCCCGCGGAAATTTGATGTTCTTAAAACAAATATAAGCCCGAGAACGAAGTTCGAGGGCTTATATGCTAGTTTTAAGAACATCACATTTCCAAGGGAAACTATCAGCCGATAGTTCCGAGACAAACACAGTCTATTTGTCGTTATTGTTCAACATGAAATTGTATTTCTTGCCCAGCGGGCACTATCGCCTGATAGTTTTCCTCCGCGGACGACAACTATCACGTCACGTGATCGTTTTTGACCAATGAGCGCGCGCCAAAATTTTGTGGTGAACTATAACGCCTGATAGTTTGCCTTCGCGGACGACAACTATCACGTCACGTGATAGCTTTTAGCCAATGAGCGCGCGCCAAAATTTTGTGGTGAACTATAACAGGCGATAGTCGCCCGTGGGCACTGTCAAATATTTTGTGTTGAACAATAAAGACAATAGAGTGTTTCAGTCTCGCGACTTATCTATCGGCTGAGAGTTTCCCTTGAAAATTTGATGTTCTTAAAACTAGCATACAATGTATTTCTTTTAAATTAAGAACATCGAATTTCCGCGGGCAACTATCAGCCGATAGTTCCTTGACGGACACACTCTATTTGTATAATAGTGCTCGTAGGCACTAACATATTTCATGAACATCCGAAACGATCCAAGGCCACGGACAAAGTGAATGAGGACGATAATAGTGACAGTTAGATAAATCTTCAAAAGTTTCTGACATAGAAGATTTAATTTTTATGGCAAGTTCGATGCGAAATTCGATGACTTTCTTTAACGTAGACATCTTGATGACGTTACAATGACATCATTTAACAATTTATAATAGGTGACTCGATATTTGCAATTTCCTTTAAAATCCTCAAATTTTATGTAATGCTAATGAAATCTAGCTAAAACTACCTGAAGAAGGATGGTTTGGACAGCCGAAATACTGTAAACTCATCAATGTATACGTTGTTCGATTAGCTTTACTGTAGTCCTTGGACTAAGGGGAATGAAAATTATTGTTTTTTAAATTTTTTAAATTTTCCCCGCCACATTTTGGCGGGAAATAAACAACGTAATGCATTTTACAAACATATTTTTATGTCGAGACATCCCTCCTAGATAGTAAGTTACTCGAGTAAGATGTACGTGATGCGCGTCGATCGAGCTCAGGTCACTGAAGACATAATGTAGAACTCGGTTTGGGATAAATTGGCCATTTCTTCCTGACAACTTAGAATTTAGCATACGTTTGCATGCTATTATAGGAAAGAATAATCAAGCACCCACAATTCCATGATTTTAGAATTTTTAATTTTTGCGAGGAAATACTAAAAAAAATACGTTAACAGTAAAAGCGTGACGTCACTATGACGTCATAAATATTTGAAAAGCTCTGATAAAATAGATATATTAGTATTGTTGAGGTTTTATTAAAGAAATGTACTTTTAAGACATCGAATGACCACATTATTTCCTCTACGTCTTTCTTCAAGGTGGATCGAAAGCATGATTTTATGCTTATTTTATATTTTATGTTTATGCAGCCTCACAACCAGAATTAACTACTGTACAGATTTGTTAAACCGTTGTTACAAGAGTAAATCTATTTCGTTTCCTATTAATATTTACACTAATCTAGAAAAGTCTGACCATTCTATTATTAATAAACTACGTAAGCAGCCTCGACATCCTTTGTATGACCTGATGCCAGTGGTTAAGGAATCATCTCTTAGGCTAAGGAGCCAGAGCAGACACGGGTTAATACCGAGCATTTGAAAAACAGTTTTGTAAATATATTGATATTTAAATATAATATAGTTCAGTAGTTTTAGTAGTAGTAATTAATAATAACGATTGTATAATTGGTGTAACTATTGATATGTAGTGTTTATTAATGGGATATAACGTCGACAAATAACGTCAACAAACATGACGTCATAGAAAAGTTAACTCTTAATAACTCGGGATATATTTATCCTAGAGACTTCAAAATTAAGCCAATCAAAAACATATGGTTTTGTCTATATTATCACAAGCTTTATTTCAAACATCTATTGAAAGGAGAATTTAACCTGGAATGGAGTCGTGTATTATGACGTCAACAACGTCATTATATAAAACTGATTACTCCTAAAGACGTAATTTTACTTTAAATAAATATTAAACTGCGAAAATATCATTAAATTTGAGATGAAAACTATATGTTCATTTTTTCATATTTTTTCATTACATCTCGTGGGACACTTCTGCTTCATGTGGGATATATGGGACCTAAAATTTGGAACAGTCTCATAGATGAAATGAGATAGGCTGCCAACATAAAACGTTTTCAAAATTTTTATTCGAAAACACGAATTCTAATCGTTTTATTAAATATATTTTTATAATATTTTTAAACACATATATAGATATTTGTATTTTATAGTTTTAGCATAGGTGTTTTCCCTTTCTTCTCTAATTATGTGGCTCTCTTATTATATTATTATATTATCATTAATTATAGGCTCAGTCAAACTAGCACCCAGTGTGCTATATGTAATTACCGAGGGTAAATAAAGTTCATTATTTATTATTATTATTTTCATGTTTGCCCAGCGTGCGCGACACTTAGACATTATAGAACGATCTGCATCACCAGGAATCGAACTCGGGCCGGTAATGAGTCAATGCAAAGGCTAATGCAATACTAACCCTAACCATTTTCACGAGAGAGTTCGCTGATTGCATACACTAGTTTTTTTGCTACATTCATATATCAACTTATCATTTAGTCTGCATGGCAAGCGCAGGGGGAGAGAGAGGGGAGGGTGAGGGGATGGGAGGGGGAACGGGGAGAAGAAAGGGATTAAGGGAGCTCCTTTCCCTTTCCTCTCCCGATTCCCCCTGACAACACTCTAAGCGCGCGAGGTGTGATTCCAACGGATTTTTAAAACTGTACTCGACGATACTACCCATGTTTCGTGCGTTCTTGGCATAATGATATATTAATAAGTCTTACCATTCTTGATCCGCATGCCGTTCCTTCTGCAGCCGGTTCATTTATTGTGGTGCAGCCTGAACCTTTTGTGCACCAAAGTTGAGTACAAACCATCTGAATAATAAAACAGAAAGCAGTAAATTGAGTTGTCTTATGTTTTTTATGCAAATACCTACCAGTTTCCCTGAACACTGTCCGATTTAATACTAAAATAAAGTCGCTGGCTTAAATCAGAAACAACATATTCCGATCAGGCAGATAGTAACGATTTGTACCCAATTACCAGGTATTTTGCAGGAAACAGTCACGTCCTGATACATCACTTCAATAACGAATAAATTTACCTCATGATCCCATGGAAAAGGCTTTACTGGATGGCAAAGAATCTTCAAAAACGCAGTTTTAGAAAGACCGACAATCGATTGGAGGTGAAAAATAGCAGTAGAAACAGGTTTTGCTAATACCATTAACAGTACCGATCTCGTACAAGTGCCTTTAAATATATGAAGTCACATGTTTTTTGCCACCCAATACAACCACGAGACCGTACCCTCAAAAGGCCCATTGTACACGATAATTACTTTGCATTTGTGTACAGTAATCTCACGATAAGAAATGCAATAACTGGTTACCGGTAGTCTTGCTGAATCAGAACTGCAAAATCCCGTTGCACCAGGAATCATTCGAGTACACTGATCATTGGCGCTATACAGCTGTCCAGGTAGACTTGTTGGCAGAGTTACGGATTGTGTTGGCAGGTCTTTAAGACAACTCGACCGATCACCTCTGTCGAGAAATGTAAACATTATACATACAGTATAATATCGTATGATAATTATAATATAATACAGTGTAAAACAATGTGCGATCGTATTAACACGATTCACGAACAGGTTTGCTCAGGTTTACTCGACACTTAAAAGGTTTTGAATGCGCGCGAGCCAATCAAAATGGGGCTGTTTGAGAAATAGCCAATCAGCTTTTAGGGCGGGAAACTTTATATTCGCAGTCTGGGCCGTACACACTTATTTTCATGCATTAATACCAATAACTCGTGAGTTGGTACGCAACATCCACGAGTTAAAAATGAGTAATAAACTGTGTCTATACGTAGTCTTCAAGGTAAATATTGAGTATCATTTCAATCAATCACTGAGGGAGGATAATTTAATTGTTTGTTGCCCATTAACAGCCAGCTATCCAACATTACCATGCCAAAGCCATTAACATTATACATACATGTATAAACTGAGTGAAAAACGCGGCTCAATGACAATTTGTAGCCCCCCATACTTGAAATGTCGCCCCGCCGTCCCTGCTTCTATATTAAACAGGAAAATCAGTTGTATAATAAACATCAAATCAGAAATATTTTGTAGACATAAACAGTGCGAAACACCCCCTTTAATTGATCGATAGCCATGTGTTATCACTGTGTATGATACCCAGGTTCACAGATGACGTCACGTGTTATACGAAATGATTGTGTAGCCTTCTTCGTTAGCTAGTCTGTCCTCTAATAATTTATAGATGACGGCAAAGCGTGACGAGAACAACAGTAACACCGGCTCCATCGAATGCGTTTCGTGGCACACCTCCTTCTTCTCGCCAAGGTTTTAGTTTTAATAGAACTCACGTCAGATGTGTTTGAATTTGAAAAAGGCTTCCAATCAGTTATAAACATTTCAATGGCAAAAAATTCCCTATCAATACTTCTTACCCAAGAAACTGTGTAATATATCCTCTGCTGCAGGAAGACCATTCAAACGCTGTTGCTTTGCCGCTGGCTGCTGTCGCCATGATGTTGACAGCGTTAGGGCACGCGTTACCAGACCCGTCATGCTGTGCACCGAGACTGCAAGAAATATGAGAGAAAGCCTGACGTGACATACTGTGCGTGACATGATATTGACAACGTTAGGGCACGCGTTACCCGCCCCGTCATGCTGTGAACCGAGACTACAAGAAATATATATTAGCAGGAGTATATTACAGAGGAGTAATATACTCCTAGAGTTTCGCATAGAGTTTCCCGCGAAAAGAAACAAAGGCCGTCACTTCTAACCAATCAGGATGCAATGAAGAATCGTAATTAACACGATTCAAACTGCTAAAAAATACTAAAGCGCAAGAGAACAAAAGACAACGTAATTGCATATCAGAACTTCGCTGCTATAAATAGACACACCATCTACTGTGTTAGGGGCCAACACAAGGGCACAGAAACACTCCTGCGTAATATACTCCTGATATTAGAGAATTCGAAAGCCTGACGCGAAATATTGTGCGTGATATGACGTTGACAACGTTAGGGCACGCGTTACCCGCCCCGTCATGCTGCGAACCGAGCTAGACTACAAGAACCATATATTAGACAAAGCCTGACGTGACATATTGTGCGTGACATGACGTCGATAGCGTTAGGGCATGCGTTACCCGCCCCGTCATGCTGTGAACCGAGACTGCAAGAAATATTAGAGAAAGCTGACGTGACATATTGTGCGTGACATGATGTTGATAGCGTTAGGGCATGCGTTACCCGCCCCGTCATGCTGCGAACCGGGACTGCAAGAAATATTAGAGAAAGCTGACGTGACATGTCGTATGAGTGACATATTGCGTGACATGATGTGGACAGCGTTAGGGATAGTAATATAAGAGATCATCACGGATTATCATGGTCTAGGCCTACTCGTCGAGGCTGCCGTGCGGTTTGCAGGAAACAAAGGCCTATTTCAACTTGTGTGGGATTTGAAACGCAAGCCTGTGCTTTAAATCGAACTTCTGAGGCAGAATTGCCGAGACCATTTGCGTATACCCGTTTCGGACTCATCAAATATTCATTTTGACGCCTTGGGTAGTAGTATCACAAACAATCTCATTGTACTCAAATGTGCATGTACAGCACATTTTCAGGCATGTCGCGCGTCCACGTCGCGCGTCGCGCGTCGGGGTTCGGACGCGAGGGAAACCGGAAATCGTCCAAGTTTTGTTCTCATCCTATATGTATTTGGGTGAGGTTCCGTAAGTGCTTCAAACTTTTCAAAATTACTCGCTGGCGGCTCATCAGAGTGGTGGGATTTGCATCAGAGTGGTGGGATTTGCGCCAAAATCTGATTGGTCTACAAGAACCATGCAATGAGATACAGGTCTGTAAATACATTTGCAGCCTGCCAACCTATACACGTGCGTTTTTATGAGGGCAGTTTTATATTTGGCCGCGTATTTTATGACAATTTAGCAAAGCACGGATGCTTCTGGTTGAATGTTTTTGCTGATAAACGGTAAATTCTGCAATAGCCACTTGAGCTTACTTGTGTGCCGTTTCGTGTGCGATAGTGAATGCAGTCCCGAGTCCCGAGTCCTTGTTTATTGTGCAGCTAATGGCAGCATCACACATCCCCGCCATATTAGCCAATCCTGACAAGTAAAGAGAAAGAGATTTCAAAAGCAGTTTAGTTGCACCGACAGAGCTGAATAACTAGTGCGCAAGCGCGAGCTGACGCGTTAATTGGCGGGAACTTTTCCGTAAACACTATCTTGTGACGGCCATTGTCTCGTGCCTTTGTGTAGTAAATTCTATGCCAGTGTTCAAAACTTGAACTACACTGTTCAAAACATACGTTTTTTCTTAGTTTCAGAAGTAAATGGTCTGAATACTTGAAGCCTTTATCCTTGCCATAAAACTCTTATTCTTGGTATAAAATATAAAGGTACTCGCAAAATGTTAATATTTTCGCCTTTTTTCTGTACGCTGCTGTCGTCCTAGCACTGGCGCGTCACCTTATTCAGCTCTGTCAATTGTCAGTACCTCGTTGTTTTCAAACCACCGCTAAATTCCCCAATCCCCTTCCGAAAAAAATACATTAAAATTAGCAGGTATGGCCTCGTGAATCCTAATTTTGTAAAACGTACACTGAAGATTAATAACATGTTCTACTCCACTGCAACTCAAATGAAGAGAAAAATATTCGGTACTTAGACATTACTCGTGTTGGAGCTCTACCGAAATACTAATAAAAGTAGAAAATTTTGTTATTGGTATGCCACGTTTTAGGAAGAAAGATTTCTTCCGGGGGAGCACATGTATGATAAATAGATAGGTGTGTGCGGCCATGGGATCGGGAACCGGAACCGGTCTTACGAGAAAAACTAGATACAAAATCCGGATTTCCAAGTTATTGTGAAAATGAACCCGGAACGTCTCCCTGTTTGTCAATAACCCGGAATTCGACATATTTTCACGGAAACGCGGACCCGGAAATCGAAATTAGGGTCAAACCTGGTACTACCATATCTATTACGTCAAAGATAAGAGCTCACTCTGCCCCCCCCCCCCCCCGCCCCCCTCCCTCCCTCCCTCCGGGGCTTTCTCTTGCAATGTTCAGAAATTTGAAGACAGTCATACATCTGGCAACAGTATCTTGTTTTGCTCATGAAAATTGTTTCGATTGTTTTTTCATGTTTTACTCACCCAGAAGTGATTCACAGTCGTCGCCGCCGTTGGACTTTTTGCAAAAACTATACCTGCATGAAAAGACAGAGAGTACGTTGAGCATCGAACAATACGCCTTTAGATACTAAGAAATGCAAAAAATAAGTAATCCTGAGAAATTTGGGCAATCCCTTTACGTAGGACGACACGAATTTTTACCAAAAATACAATAGAATACAACACATGTACAATACAATTCAATACAACAATAGAACGCAACACAATACAATACAATCGAATACAATTTGGTAGCAATTCGTGTCGTCCTACATGAAGGGATGGCCGAAATTTGAGTGTCATCAAGTTTATTGCAATAATAGTGTAATTAGGATTTCAATTTCACTGATGTATCAGTCAGCCATTACCCTACCAGTCTCTCTTTCGTGTTTTCCCAAAGCTTGGATGCCAATAACGTTGGAACAAATTATTATAAAACGATGAAGCAGCATACTTACCTATAAACACTGCCTACCGCCCCTTTTAGGCGAGTGTCAATATATTTCAGCAAATGTTAAAATTCTGAAATTTTGCAAATTAGTTTACACTTTCTGCATAAGGTCTGTAGTTCCAACTGGAGGGAGCTAAATGTGGATTACTTGATTACTGACAGGTTTTTAAATTATTTATATAAATAAATATGAATTAATCAGAACAGCCAACTGCCTTGCCTTGAGATGAGAGTAGCGTGATCAAAGTGGGCGGGGTTGGAGTCGTCTTGAATGTTCTGTCCCTTTGTCCATTTGCAAAAACTCGACAGCGTTTCGCTTGCATGTCTATTAATAACAAGACCATTCTGCGAGAGAAAACTAAATATTACATGTACAGCGACAAAATAATATGAACCTGCCGTTAGTACTGGTTACATTATGAGCTACCGAATCGTATATCCGATACAATTCGGACGTGAATATTGTAATTTAATATACGTTTTCGAGTGCAAGAATGCAAATATGAGACCGTATCACATGGGTCGCGAACAGGTTTGTACAGGTTTATTCAACACTTAAAAGGTTTTTTAAGCGCGCGAGCCAATCGAAATGGGGCTGTTTGAGTAACAGCCAATCAGCTTTTAGCGCGAGAAAAAAAAAATTCAGTGCGCGCCCGCCCCCGACATCGGACTTCAAGTCTTCAACTGAGTCCGAGAGATTTCTTCTCTCGAGATTTTCTTCAAACAGAGGCAGCAAGGTAAGCAAAAACAAACTTTTTTTGTTCGTGTTGGCCGTCGTATAATAAATGCGGCTGGGAATTTTTACTCGTCAATTGAAAATATTTCTAAAATTTTGATGTAAAGCGTAAAATAAGAGTTCGACGTTATAGTTTGCGTCACGGACATGCGCAGCGTGCACAAAAACACGTCCCACATTGGAGAGACGGTCTTTTGCATTAAGCTACACAGGCGTTCTACCTTGTGATTTTATCCGGCCCGGGATAGGGGAGATCAGTGATCGGTTGTGATACCTCCCTCGTACTAACGCTAGCGTAGTTAGAGTCCTGTATCATTTGATGCAAGATTCTCGTTAGCATTCTTTAACATTTGATGTTGGATTCCAGTTAGGGCTTATTAGTATTCTGTATCATTTGATACATTTGATACTACAATTTTGTATCAGGTTTACAGGAGTATACATGTGATTGGAATGCTGCGTTTAGATTGGTTAGTACCTTATGTATTATTAATGACTAATATAAGGCCATAACAGAGAATAGCCACCCTCACTCTCCTAGTCCTAAGTTATCAAGTCATTTAGAATGTTGCCTAATAGTTTTCTGATTAAAACTAGCATGAATTAAGTTTGTCCATTTACTTACTCCATTTCGATCTCGGAATGTACGTTCAAGTACATTCCGAGATCGAAATGGAGTTGGTTTTTGTGAAGGGAGAAAACCGGAGAACACGAATAAACACATTCAAAGCAGGGAAGAGATACCAACAAACTCAACTCACATATGACGCCGAGTCCTAGAAATGAACCCGGGTCATAGAGGTGAGAGGCTTTAACCAGCTTGATTGCTGTTTATAATGTTAATCGACACTTGCCTGATCTGTTTCCAGTATCTGAAGTTTGTTGAGAACGTACTTAATATCCGCACCAATGGTGCTATCACCAAGAAGACCATGAACCTGTACACGGTAAACTCGTAGGTCAATAGATGTGAATACATATTAATGACTACTATTTGGAGCGCAAATATACAACTTTGCGCGCCGTGCAGACTGCTGATGATAAACCAGGAGCGTCCATCCCGCATACTAGGCCTATTGACTCTTCTTAATATTTATGCACATATCTAATTCGCTACTCAAAAACGAGGCTATCCCCGCATCGGGGATGCCGCAACGTCCACCTGAGTTCAAAAAGACAATTCAGGATTTTTCCTTTTGTCTCCAATGCATATAAGAACACAGCAGTGTTCCGTCTGCGACGCCATTTCGCTTTTCAGCTAAGAAACGATGCGGGGTAGCCTCGTTTTCGAGTAGCTAATTTTCGCCATAAATATTAAGAAGAGTAAATGTCACAGCATTTTCACAAGTTAGGTTATTTTTAGAACAGTTTCCCGCTATTGTTGAATTGCAATTATTCCTAAGGGAATCAAATTACAAAAGCGTAGCAGCCATGTTGTGTGGTATAACAAACGTAGCTAATGAGGCTTCTTTGTTGCCCCACGGTGCAACCCACAAATTAGCGGGAGAAATAATCTAAAAATAGCCCAACTTGTAAAAACGCTGTGACACCTGTATAGGAGATATGGACACTCCTGTTTATGGGCTCCTGGATAAACTTATTACGTTTTAACCCTATAATCTATATCAAAATACTACCTTAGCATCTCTTCTCTTGCGGAAAAACATTTCCCCACCCTCACAGATGTCTCACAAATTGCCTCACCATGTTAATGATGGTCGGTACGTATTTTTTGATCTGCGTGACGCCGTGGTGTAGAGTCATTTTCTGATCCACAACGACTAATGATTCGATGGTGAAACGCTGGCCAGTGATTACGTTACGTTTTTCGGGTGATGTCACGTCATCGTCAAGCTGCTCTCGCTTGTTATTCGGGTCATCTGTGAAATAAAGACGTTGTTCGGTCAGTCAAAACAGTTATTTTCAGCGATTATCATATGAACTGTAGGATGTGTTGGATGGTTAAAATCAATGCAAATTTGACAACTGACTAACAAACTGTGTTTACACCCCAGGGGGACTCCCTTATGTGAGGGGTACATGGATTCTCGTCGTACCTTTTAGGGGTCAAAATCAGGAGTTTGGTACCACTTAGTGTATCCACCATCAAACACAGACATTTCTATGTAAAGCGGTACCTTTTAGGGGTCGGGTGTCAATTGAACAAAAAAGCTGTTATCAATTCACATTTTTATTATCTTTTAGGGGTCAAAATAAGCTTGAGCCACGCCCGTTTTAGTACCTCGTAGGGGTCAAATCGAAAATGTCCGACGAGCATCCCTACCCCTTTTATATGGGAGTCACCCCCCCCCCCCCCCCCCCCTCCACTGGGGGTTTAGACATCTTCAAGGAAAATACTGCATTTCATTTCAAGCAAGCTTTGAGGGCCGGAGGGGACTTTAATTGTTTGTAGTCAATTAACACCAATCGAACATTGACTCCATACATGCGCAACACTATGATACAGCTGCTTTAAACATATACAAAACCCATCATAGCAACATGCAACGGTTACGCCCCAGACCATAGTGTTATGGCGCCACAGCTCCTATCTGTAACACCATATATGGCCATAGTGAATAAATTAACAATACTTCTGGCGTGAAAACATGCACTGATATTTTGTTTGTGTATGTTATCTGTTCTGACAATGATCCAGGGAAACTGTGTTTTGAAGGACAGGCAAGATCTACAAAGTACATCACTGTCTTTAGGAGATTTCAAATTATATTTATGTTACTGAAAACTTTGCGCAAACTCACATGGAGTTTAATAATATCCACTAATAACTCCCGTCTGTCATCACGTGATGTGTTCTCCCAGTCACACAGGAGTGAAAACATGTAATGAATTATAATTACTTACAATGAGTATCGTCAACCAAAACCAATTATCCACTCTAATGTAACACCGGGACTTACCGGTAACACCACACCAGTTATCCACTCTAATGTAACACCGTGACTTACCGATAACACCACACCAGTTATCCACTCTAATGTAACACCGGGACTTACCGGTAACACCACACCAGTTATCCACTCTAATGTAACACCGGGACTTACCAGTAACACCACACCAGTTATCCACTCTAATGTAACACCGTGACTTACCGGTAACACCACACCAGTTATCCACTCTAATGTAACACCGTGACTTACCGGTAACACCACACCAGTTATCCACTCTAATGTAACACCGGGACTTACCATTAACACCACACCAGTTATCCACTCTAATGTAACACCGTGACTTACCGATAACACCACACCAGTTACCCACTCTAATGTAACACCGGGACTTACCATTAACACCACACCAGTTATCCACTCTAATGTAACACCGTGACTTACCGGTAACACCACACCAGTTGTCCACTCTAATGTAACACCGTGACTTACCGGTAACACCACACCAGTTATCCACTCTAATGTAACACCGTGACTTACCAGTAACACCACACCAGTTATCCACTCTAATGTAACACCGGGACTTACCGGTAACACCACACCAGTTATCCACTCTAATGTAACACCGTGACTTACCGGTAACACCACACCAGTTATCCACTCTAATGTAACACCGTGACTTACCGGTAACACCACACCAGTTATCCACTCTAATGTAACACCGGGACTTACCGGTAACACCACACCAGTTATCCACTCTAATGTAACACCGTGACTTACCGGTAACACCACACCAGTTATCCGCTCTCTTTTCCATACCAAGTGCACGTGCCATGTCGTCAACATCACTCACAGATCTTCTGTATATCACATGAGCTCGCGTGTTGTTCTTGTGAAGGCCAAGTCTCTCTGGCAGAGGGTTCACCATAAGCACACCTTGTTTTCCACTTCGAATCATTCCTGACTGAATGAAGAAGTAAAAATCAGAGTCAAATATAAAATAATATCAACGATCATTTATGATAAGGTATTTAATTTTTTTAAATCAACTGAAATTAAAAGACAATTAATAGTCGAACAAAATCGATCGTGATCTTTGAAAAAAAACTTTATAAAGTCATTAAAAATCAAATCTGTTAACCAGAAAAGTGCAATATTTCTGGCAAGATTGTTATTATTTGGGGTCGGGGCCGAATTTGAAGTGAAACCAAGTTGAAATTGAGAGAACCGCTCCCCCCTCTCCGAAAAAAAATCCTTCGATCCTCTCCCCAGGCCACAACTAATCGGACCGGTCTCTTAGTTTACTCCTTACCAGTCCATCACAGTTGCTGACAGCAACCTTGGCGTCCAGTCCCTCGGTGGAAATCACGTGACCAGTGTAATGACAGTACTCGATATCGTAATCAAACCGCGATGAACCATTCCCACGCACTTCAACCACGTAATTTGGCGCAAACAACTCAGTATTGAGCTTCACATTCATATGAAGAACCTTCCCGAAGGCGTGGAGTTTAAAGAACACGCTTTCTTGTTGTTTTTCATTGCCTACTGATCGCCTGCGGCGGCTGTTCCCATGAGCCAGGTCACGTGATAAGTAGTTACCATGGGCGTCCACTTGGATCGGATGAATGACGTCATATTCTGGGACTATAGGAGCCGTACAAAAATACAGCTCAGTAAAGATCACAATATTTTGAGAACTGAAACAAGGAGTTTATTGGAAGTAATAACGTACTTAACTGTACTTTATTCAACTAGCAAGCTTCTGTCAAAACAGGAGCGTCCACCTGTGCTACATAGGTAACTCAGCGTATCTACACCTTGGGCTATTTTTAGATTTCTTCCCCACGAATAAATGTGTTTCCTAAATATTTTTCCAACCAATAAATATTTTTCTTTGTTCGAAAGAAAAACAATAGCGGCGAAGATAATAGCCTGCATCGTTCATTCATGCGTTCAGGTTCTCAAGAAGGTACACTGTCTGTAAAACAATGAAACCTGGTTCTATAAATAGCCCAAGGTGTAAATACACAAAGTTATAGACATAGTATGGGAGATGGATACTCCTGGTAATGGTTTCCTGGTCAAAACTAATGTAGATCTGCGAAACATACTAATAATTACATACAATAACAATAATTGTTTGAAGTTATCTGTTTCCATCTTAGAGTGATCTGTAATTAATACTATTATAAAGGGTGCATAAGAGCCTTGTTAACCCTTTGGGTTGTATCCATGCACCCTCGGCGTATTTAGTTTGACCTTTCCCTTTCCTTTTTCATATTTGTGATCTTTGTAATTGTGGAAAATAAACCATTGAAATTTAAACCTTTGAACCATTTCGATGTGATCATTCTTGTGGTAGGATTCATTTTTAAAATGTTAACATGTATTTTTAATTCGATTAAATTTACACACTTGGTCCAAGTGTACTTTTCCGTTTACAAAATGGCTAATATCAACTAAACGTTGGCAAGGTTATGACGTAGAAAGCGAGTTGCAGCCGACGTCAGTCTCGAGCGCTATCCAATCGTCAGAGTAGCCATTTCAGTATTCTCTCTTATTTTTGCGATATCTGAAAGCTCGCCACATTTTTATTATTAAACCAATCTTCCTCAAATTCGGCAAACTAATTTTAGTGTGATCTTCCTTGAGCTCGAGATGTTGCTCATTTCTTGGTATATATATACTTCATGGTAGTGTTTCGTTCCATATAGTCTCCCTGCATAATACTGTAAAACAGTATAGAAAATGATTATGCAGGGAGACTATATGGAACGAAATACTACCATAAAGTATATACCCATTTCTTAATCAGATTAATTTTTGATACTCGGTTCCAGTCCCTTCCTCAACTCCGAAATGGCTAATATTGTTATGCTGTTTGTTTTACTGTAGTTACTGACTACATTGCATGCCTTTATTAACTCCTTTTAGAATTACATATCCATAAATTGAATGACGACTAATTTGGTAATTCATTGCCTTGTAACGCTTATCGCTCACAATCTGCCGGAAGAATTATAAACGTAAAATTTTAATTACACGAAACGCCCTGCACGAAAGCACATTTTGTGTTCTCCGTAGTCACTGCTGTAAAATTGTCTGTCAATATTCCATAAGGAGTGGACCATTAGAAATCAGGGGAGAGGGTGGTAATTTTTTGTGTGCATGCAGGTTTTTCAAACTGTAATTTCCTGGATCCGCCTATGTTTCCTTGGCAAATATGTTTTTGCGGTAAATAAATGCTGGCAGGAAATGCCTCCCCCCTGATTTCTAACGGTCCATCCCTAAGTTATATTATGTTTCCCAAATATTTTGCAAAATGTTTTCGACTACAGATGTTACTCTGTATGCCAATATTAGCACAGTATTTCCACACGTTGCATGACAACTAATTTGGTAGTGTCTTTATCGTTCATATCGCACCCAGCTATTTGAAGAGTTAAATCAAACTTAATTACACGCAGTGATTTTTGAGTTCTCCGAAATTTTCGATCAATTTATTTGTTGTTGTGATTTTTTCCAACAAATTGCGAGTTATCCTGTCTTTCAAACAATCGCTTTCAGGTTTTTTGGTGCAGTTTGTTGTTGTAACTGCGTGTTTCAATAGACCTTACCAAGAAAACATACGTAGGAGGGTCTCAATGGGGTGGTGGCTTTTACGGTTAACGGTTAAAATGTGGGCGGCTTTTTTACGACTAACGGTTAGTTTTTTTCCCGTTACGGTTAACAGTCTTAAAAGAAATATTAAAAATTAAATTCTGCTTCTAAGAGTCCGCCATTTTGAAAATGCGCTAGAAAAACCACTTTGCATGATGGGAAACTGACCGAGTAGTAGCCTGGGGACGAAGCTGCACCGGTGTGTTACCGACAGGACGCGCACAAAATCACAAAAGCGGCTTATTGAGACTATTGACAACTGCCATGTGTAGCCGCATCAGCCACGGGAGACAGAAACGCACAACAAGACACACAACAGTCATAGGTCTCATAGGCCATGTTAGAATATTTCAGTTTACGGTTAATTTTTTTTAAGACTAACGGTTAAAATTATGTAATTTTTACGCCTAACGACTAGTTTTTTTGCCGATTTACGACTAACGGTTAACCCCATTGAGACCCTCACGTAGGAGGGAATCTTGTAGCGTGCGGTGATAATGAACAATTATTCACCGAAGTGGAGGTGAATGGTGGTTCGCGGCGATGTAAATATCCACCACTTTTCACCGACACTAAAGTGAATAATTGTTTTAGTATAGACCACACAAGTGAATAGCCAGCACCTGGACAAAAACTCGCGCGAGGTGATCGCTGCTTCGCTCGGAGGTGAATAGCAAAGGATATATATCTCCGGAGTAGCCAATCAGAGCGCGCGAAAATCACTTGTCTATTCACTTGTGTGGTATATACTATTCAGTTTCTCGTTTTCTGATTGGCTTATTGCCATTGGAAATAGGAGGACAGGATTACGTGATAGCGCGCTAGAATCACTTTTCTCTCACAATTTCCATCCGTTTTCAAGGCTCTTCCGCTTGTTGTTGTAAAAACACATTTACGATAGTTTACCGCGGTAAGTTCTCTTATTTATCACGTTTTATCACGTCAACGTATGGCCAACATTGTTGTGAATTTACTCGTGAAATCCACAACAATTTGACCATGCGATGACGCAAAACGTGGTAAATAAGAGAACATACCGCGGTAAATCTCGTCCCCAGAGCCCGCGCTTTTTTCGGCCAGCGGACACGAGATTGATACCGCGGTAAACTATCGTGAAGCAGGTGCAGCAAGTGCGCGTGCGCGAAAATATTTCCCGCCACATAAGATTGTTGTTACGCGATCGCGATCGCGTCCGCGAATTTTTCCTGCGCTAAACAGAAACGAAGCGGTTTGGTGAATTGAGCTATAAAATTTTCGCTAATTTTCCGAAAGAATCAGATAAAAAAATTTAAAAGACGAGGGCGGCTGATTAACGTTGATGCAAGTAAACTCGTAAACTTTATTTTTGACTTGCATTCGTTTTAATTAGCTTACTTTACTCAATCGCCTCGTTTCTGTGTAGCATGAGACAAATATTCAGTAAGATCTATAGGATGGTCCTATTTTCATGTGAAACTTCATACATTGCATGAAAGCTAATTTGGATATTTACTGTTCTATCTTATCTTTCTATGGATTCCTAATCTCTGAAAGCCTAATCAGGTAAAAATCAGTAGACAAAGATGTTAATCGTAATTAACTCCTAATTCACATGGTAAATTAACATTCCGTGATCTCCGAAATTTCCCATTTATCAGTTTTTAGGCTTGGTCTAATCTGCCGATCCTAACTGACCTAATTAAGCTAGTACGTTGAGAAAAAAAGCACCATACAGTGTACAAGGAAATTGTACAGCAAGCAAGGGGGCAAGCCCGGGGGGGGGGGGGGGGGGGGGGTTCTTCCTATATTCGGCTGGTAGGGGTGATATCATCGTCGTATTTTTAGGGTTTGAAATCGGCGATTTAGTGTTTTTTAGGGGTTGTCCAAGCGAAATCCATTTTTCCGGGTGATTTTTAGACCATAAGGTACATTTTAGGGTGCCTGGGAAAATGTTCACGATTATATATTTTTGGGGGTATTTTTCGAGGTTTTCCGACGGTCACCTCTGCCCTTTTTACCTTGAAGAACCCCCCGAGCTTTAAGTACAGTGGTGCCGTGCTCTGAAATAATCTTCCGGAAGCGGCTAAAAACGCTATTACGCTTCGACAATTTAAAAGCAAAGTTGCTTTATTACCTGATGCTGAGTTACGCTGACTACTGTTTTTAAAGGCTTTGCACAGTTTTTAAGCCCTCATTTTTTATACAATTGCAAAAAGAATTTACAATTTTTATTTTTATTGTAAACATATAGAATCTGTTTTCATACGCCCCATTTGGAAATCAGCCTTCTACTTGTAAATTTGAAGTTGAGGGTTGTAATGGCTCAGCGTATCAAAATAAAATAATATTATGTATGTATATATGTATGTAGCCCGCGCAAACTTACTGTGGCCGTTAGACTAAAGCTATAAGTAACAAAAGGTGATGAATATGTAACTCGATCTAATTTTATTACACGTGGAAGAATTAAGCCTGCCCAGTTCCGTGCCACTGATTCTAATGTGTTTTGCTCTTTTTGTTTTCTTGTATTATTCATCGGGCATCAATAACATGTCGTAGTAAACAAGTGGACATTCATTAAAATAGAGTTGTTCCAATTTTTGCGGGCAATCTGCAGCATGATAACGTATTTGTGAAACATAAATTTGTGGCACGGCCCATTTTCAGAAAATGTTTTTCCTTGTTCACATAATCGTTTACTGCTAAACAACGAGACAGAAATTGTTTTTCCTTGTTCAAATAACCTTTTACGGCTGAACAACGAAACTGCTTGACATGGCGTCCGGGGTTATTAATAAGATACATTACAAATGAATCCCCTACGGTTCATTTAATAGTTTTGACCAATAGGCGAGCGTGATGCATCAAACGTGTCGTTGCTTTATAAGAGAAAGGGAGGTGACTTAATCTCATGGGATTTAGATGGAAAAATACAATTAAGAGTAAAGTTTATTTTATTAGGAAAGAGATATGAAATATCCACGTGTGTAACTAGAACTTAGAGATTAGCTAGGTTTTTCTTTACTTATTTAGAGTGTTATTAACTGTGTATTATTTCCACAATGGAAAGGGACACTCCCGGTGAGCTGCTTGTGGCAATACAATGCAAGAAACACAGTGCTGGCAAAGTTCTAATAAAATAGTAATTGTACTACTACAGCTGTTGTCTCCCCAGTTCATTTCGTCACAAATCAACGAATCAAACGTCTCTTGTTTTCTTACCATCTTCCAAAAACGGTGCACCGAAAACTCTTTCTCTTTCGTCCGCTGTTAGAAGGTTATGAACATCCTGCGGGAAAAACAAAATGTTTTTATAAAGATAAAAATCTTGAATCATTTTCGTTTCTTGTTTCTCGAATAATGATGGCAATTAATATAGGATGCAAAAATCCACTAATGAAATAAAGGGAGCATAGTAGGTAAAGGCCATATGGCTTTTTAGCTCAGTCCGGGTCGATGGTGCAGTGGTACCGAAGCCTGCGTGCTGTTTGCTATGCCATACTGACGAGTTCTAATAAGAACGAAACAGCTGTCTATGGCTGCAATCTGGTCCGAGCGCTTTTCGTGTCAGGCCTAGCTAACCGTAGTGCTTTGTGTTAGATTTTTACGTTGTATATCAGCTTTGCTGTAGTCTTCGGACTTTTCATTCGTTATTGGATTGAAGAACGTTTACAGCCGAATTTTTTTCAACTCGTCGAACTTTCAGTTGAATCTAGAATTTTCGCAACTACAGATCATAATGTTAAAGGCTAACTTATCTTGCAAAGGTTAAGGATGTGTAAAAGAAAAAAACATGCACACATTTACCTTGACACTTCTTGCTCCAACTTTATGAAACGTGAAGGAAAGAACGCCGAGAACTGAAATAGCGAGAACTTTTAGAAGCGCCATCACTTTAGTTGTGTGCTGTTCGAGAGCCAGAATAGACTGAAGGTTTGATGAAAAAGATGAACGTTATATTGAGCGCCTTTTATTTGTATTGTATTTATGATACAGTAAATTACAATTTATATTCCGTCCTGATCCTTTCAAATTAAAAACAATGCGGTCTCGTTATTTGTAAAAGAATGTAATTGACTTTAATTGATAGGGAGAGGATAATGGTTCGTCCGTCGACGGCCGCATGGTCTTAACAGTTGTTTTGGCTTTTATAACGAAATTTCCTTCAACTTTCCCGCTGTTTTCTACTTTATAACGAATTTTTATTCAAGAAGAAAAGAGAGCCCTAAGTTTCGATACTCACCAGTAACCTGTTAATGCTGAAAATACTGTCGCTTTGCTAAAAGTACCACCAAAGTAGAACGATTAAATTATAAACTGTTTGATTACATTGCCAGATCCGTTTGATTACATTGCCAGATCCGTGAGTTGAAAATCTTCTAAGTTCACCAAACAACTTCATGAGTGCATATAATAATATGCACATGCAAGATTGCTTTTACTGCTGAAGTTGTTACCGCTTACACTTTCAAGAGGAGCTATTAGAATGTTCCTGTTACTAATCAAGCTGGCCCGCTATAACAAAGAAATATCGTTCCGGGCTAGCGGTGTGAACCAGCTTTTATTTTCTCTCAAAAAGCTAGAAAGAATTTGGCGCAGCGACTTTCATTTTGTGTGGTTGTACTCACATATGAGTAAGCTTGAGTATGTGGGTATATTTTGAAGGTGGTTCCAGAACTTTTTAAAAGTCCGTAACGGTGCAGACGTTTTAGATTTCCTAGTCATCTTGATGAGTTACTCTGCCAGAAACAAATACACCACTGACAGAGATCGGAAGGATATCTAGTTTTTCAGAATGTCAACCTCATACCAGAATTTCACTCGGCTTGAAGTGTATAAAAGAGCTCAAAACCTTACTGTTTTATTTGCAGAGTACTGAGTTGAAGTCTGCGGTCATTTTTTAAATACAGAATATTGCCAAGCAGTCGGATGTCTCAGAATTGTTTTCCTGAACAACTATTAAAGCTAGACAAATCAATTCCTTTTCCCCCGATTATTGAGACGTGAAGATCAGAAAAAAGGCGGGAAAACTCACTGATGAGGTCAACCGTCAGATTTCGTCCTGCAAAGATCTGCTAGTATTTGAATAAGCCAAATCGGTTCTGTTTGTTA